>JAOUQU010042310.1:0-17303 GCA_028566735.1 Ammoglanis amapaensis
TGTGTGTGTGTGTGTGTGTGTGTGTGTGTGTGTGTGTGTGTGTGTGTGTGTGTGTGTGTGTGTGTGTGTGTGTTCTAATCATCTAAAACAGAGGACCAAATTTGTAAACTTGGACGCACCACCATGGGCCAATGTTAATATTTATTTAATAAATCCTGTGGATAAAACTTTTTAACATTTTAAATATGGAAAAACAACTTTTGCTTAAACATTGAATATGGATTATATAATATTAAGATGATATAATATCGGTGGGTATATGACTACAATACTAGTAGTCGTATTGACCCCAAATATAATCACACTACGGGCCAATTTAGGCCCGTGGGCCAGAGTTTGACACCAATGAGAACATGCTAAATCACTAAGAACTATTCCTAATCAGTTGAAACCAGACCTTTCTTCATGTGGATGAGATTGCAGTGAACACATTGTCCATATTTTGATTCAATGATTTCCACACTGGTCAGTGTAGCTGTGGGTCCAGGTTTATGGATTCCTCGAATAAGGATCCAAACCAAAATCTTCCCAACTACTCCTGGGACTCAAATTAGGATTTATTGAAACATATGTGAGAGGGGAAATACATTCATCATTAATATTTTTTAAAATTCGAATCTACACCGTTTATCCAAAAGATTTTAATTAAAGAGTCAAATAAAAGAATCGATTCATTCCCAACGACTGGCTAACTGCTTAGCAAACTGAGTTCTTTATAAAGTGCAACATTCTAAATACGGTATTTCTAGTATAAAGCGGCTCGGCTAACTGCTAACCAGTTTATATAGTAAATAGCGGTTGTAAAGAATTAACAACGTCGCTAGTTTCCCTCTGACAGCTCAGTTACCGCTGTTATCGATTAATTCCTGTAACTTTCAAGCTTATAATACGAGAAGAACTTTAATTTTGATTCGGTAATGCGATAATTGCAGCTAAATTCAGTTTAATTGTTCAAATTAGGATTTATTGAAACATATGTGAGAGGGGAAATACATTCATCATTAATATTTGTTTAAATTCGAATCTACACCGTTTATCCAAAAGATTTTAATTAAAGAGTCAAATTAAGGAATCGATTCATTCCGAACGACTCAACGCGCTCTGGTTTCCATGGTTTCTTTCTGACTCGCTGTGTTGTTGACAACTAGCTAATTAGCTTAGCATAGCTTAGTCTCTTAGCTCATCGCAATTAATTCCGTTTATCAGTGTAAAGCTTATTATTTTACTATTATATAACATTTCTGGATAATCATAAACATTCTACTCATCTCTGAAGAACAAAACGTATTTTCTGTGTGTTTATTTCGGCAAAAGGTTTGTATTCTGAACGTTTTGCTAACTGCTTAGGAAACTGAACTCTTTATAAAGTGCAACATTCTAAATACGTTTGTTATCGATTAATTCCTGTAACTTTCAAGCTTATAATACGAGAAGAACTTTAATTCTGTAATGCGATAATTGCAGCTAAATTTAGTTTAATTGTTAAAAATGTACATTTAAGTGTTTCTCTACATGCTGCACTTTAGCTAGCGTGCTAAATTCTGCTCACTTGTTGCAACAATTGCTCAACTTTTAAAGTGTTTGAATATATCATATAAAGCATAAAGTCTTCTTAAACATATTTATGCAATTAATACAGTTCGAATCACGTAACGTAAATAATCACGACGACTTGCTTTATTTATTTTAATGCAAATTTAAGTTCTAGAGACCCTCATATGAGGACATTTCTGGTTCTCTGCACCATTCTACCTCTTTTTTTGGCCTCATATGGACACACTGCCCGCACCACCTAGTGGTCATATGACAACATAACATGCAATTGATTGAACACAAGATGGCGACAAACACACTAGAAAGTTTCTACAACCAGTCCAGACAAAAACACTTTAGTGTTACTACGTAACTGTAGTTATGAGGAGATCCAGACACTGGAAATGCTCCACAGTCACATGTTAATTTCACAGCTCCAATAGGGCACAAATTTTCAAGCACTCTTGTAGTTCCTTCAGGAAATGCACTAGTTATGTGACATCATTATAAACAAATAATGTAAAATCTACTAAAGCAAAACGTATAGTAATAAATAAAACAAAAGTAAAAATCTGTTAACATATCTATTCTGGACACAATCATTATAATTTGTTAATAATATATTTTTATTACATTTAATTTATTTTCTTTGTTCCAGTCAGTATGAATGCTGCGTCGCTCCAGATTGGAGACCAGCTCATCCTGGAGGAGGATAATGATGAAAACTACATCCCATCTGAACAAGGTATTTATAATCTGTGCATCCCTAACACATAATCTTTTTACTTGTGCAATATGTAATAAAAAAGTTTCCACAATATGATCTGCCAATGCCCCAATATCTACCACTGTGTCAAGTAGAAACATTTAAAAAAGATATTTCTAAAAACAGATGCAGGGAATGTTGTGCTTAAATGATAAGAGTCTAAAGTACCCAGTGGAAGCGCGTTACTTATTCACAGAATGTTTGTGACATGTGCTATGTTGTGTATCGTAATAATTATGTTAATAAAACTTCTCTTTTTGGTATTCTCTTATTCCTTTCAGAAGTTCACGTGTATGCCAGAGAGATTGGTATCGACCCTGCTCGAGAACCTGAGCTCCTCTGGTTGGCCAGGGAGGGCATCGTTGTTCCACTACCTCCCGAATGGAAGCCCTGGTAGGACAAGTTCTTTACTTTTGGTACAGTTTCTTAAGCAGATATCAGTGCAGACCAACATTTAATTGAGGACTAGCACTTAAAAGCACAAACGCACCATGTGGGGTTATCCAGACAATTGAAACTGTACTAAAGCGTTTTGTTTGTCTGGCTTGTAAGAACCAAACTGTTGTTAGTCCTGATCAACTAAAATACACCAAAATTCCTATAAATTCGTATCAAAAGTCTAATCCTGCAAGCACATCTTGAACAATCTGATAAGCTGGTTGTTTCTGTCTCCGTCCTCTCAGCCAGGATGTGACGGGAGATGTTTACTACTTTAACTTCTCCACCGGACAGTCGACATGGGATCATCCCTGCGCCGAGCAGTATCGCCAACTAGTGGCGACGGAGAGGGAGCGAGCCTCCAGTTCCAGACCTGTCAAAAAGGACAAGGAGAAAAAGAACAAGAAAGTAAAGAAGGAAAAGAAAAAGGGGAAGAAGAAAAGTGAACAGGAGGTCCTGAAATCGGTACTGGAGTCACACTGTCTCTTTCAGAATTGAACTGTTTGTATTCACTACTGATGCTGATCTTCAATTTTCTGTTTTTCAGTCGCTGGGTGCGCTGGGTCCATTGGGTCCGCTGGCTCCTCTCAGGAGTGTTTGTAATGCTCCTGTTCCGGTGCTACGTGGCTCTCTGGGCACTACCTCCACCAGCCTCCAGCCTCTGAAGGCTTCAGCAAAGGTAAAAGAACACACCATACACACTGCAAGGGTTGATACACACTAGTTTGGACACATTCAATGTGACTTATTTAATGTTTATTTAATTTAACTTCTATATACACATACCTTCAGGCTATATAATGACTATATGACCAAGAAAATGACTGATGGAGTGCTGTGTGTTTACATGTTTCTTTTCAGGGTGTACTATCCGGGGAGAGCTCCAGTTGGTTCCGAGTTCGAGCAGATGAGTCTTCAGGTCCTTCTGCATTTCTGCACTCCAACTCCGAGGAGGGGGAAGAGGAGAGTGTGAAGGTAAACAATCAAGAACAATCTGTTCCCACTGTGGTTGACCAATGATATAAACACTTCCATAAGAGGGCAGTTGTGTATGAAGTTATCTGATTATCATTATTATTGTTTCTACGACTTTAAAATAATCATGTGAAATTATTATTATTATGTGTGTAGAGTCCACATGGACCGTCTCGCCTGCTGCACAATCTTCACTTGGACCTCGACGCATTGGGAGGAGGACTTCATTCTGAGGTAAATAGAGCACACGTCACTCATCAATCATCCAGCAGAGGGCGTAATTGCTTTAGTTTTGAGGAATCTTCTTATAACTTCTTATAACTGGAGTTTGCATGTTCTCCCTGTGTCTGCCTGAGTTTACTCTGGGCACTCCGGTTTCCTCACACACTCCAAAAACATGCATGTAAGTCAAAATAAAGACACAAAATTGAACATAACTGTTTTTGATGTGACTTGTATAACGAATGATGGGACTTGTGTAATGTGTAGCTATTACCCCCTCTGCTGGCAAATAAAAGGCACTGCACAGAGACGAGTTCTATGTTCACGTCCTGCAGCTCTGATTTTAGCGCACATGTTGTCGATTTGTGTGAGAACAGGACAGTGATGTGAGCGCCCATGGCCCCGCCGAGGAGAGAACCGAACCGGAGCTCCAGGATCTCGTTCTGACTGGGGAAAACAGTCTCGAACCGCCATCACAGGTACTTTATTATGAATGATAGTAGTGGGTTGAATAATAACAGGACTTGTGGTATTTAGTGGTATTTAACCAGTCGGTAGTATATGGGTTGCACAGAAAGAATAAATGCAACGCTCTTTGTGCACCTCTTAAATTTTCTAACTACGCGTCGAAATTATGCGGAACATCATGGAGAGTGCACAGTTGTGTTCACTCTAGTATTTGCTCGCTCCACATCGATGCCTTGATGTTTGCAATGTTTTGGTTATGATACGTCATTCGATGTTCAGTTTTCTCTTGTTTTTTAATTCTCTCTAATCTGTCAGTCAGTGAAACTAAATCTGAAACTATATAAGAAAGTGGTCTGTAGGTTATTTTGTATACTGAATATAAGGATTGCTGCAATTCCTCCCTCTGGTGGTTTATCCTTGAATACTGACGAGTGTTAGACCCTCCTTGGTCTCCTCCATGAGAAAATTAGTTACGACAACATTCAGTGTACATAGAAAAACAATTACTGTCAGGATGTTTACTTTTTTACTTGTTTACTTATTTTTAGTTCTGCCATCAGTACCAATTGTCTTTTTTTGTGAGTTTGTTTTATTCCGTTACTAAACATTTTGTCCTTCCCTCCTGGTTGCTTTCACATCCCCGGAATTACGTGAGTGCGTTTTACACTCTTCACTCTACACTCCCATCCTTTCCGTCCTTCTTTTTATCGTCATATTCACCCTCCACTAAATTAGGGATTCGTTGCGTGGGCGCTATCGCTCACCCAAGCCTCTTGGAGGTAGCAGGGACTGCAGCAGCGCTGACGTTTTCCCTCCCAGCCAGGAAGACCGAAACCGGGAAGATGAATTCCTTGAACAAGAGCAGGAAGAAAAGGAAGGTGGAGAGATCGATGATGACCAGCACGAAGAGCAGGACGTAGCTAAAGAGGTGGAAGAACGTCCAGATGGTTATCTAGAAAAGGAGAGAGAAATGCCAGAAGAGAATTCGGAACAGGATGAGAACCAGGATGGAGAGAAAATAGAATCAGGGATGGATAACAAACAAGATTTAGAGATGGAGAAAGAAAGAAGAGGAAACAAAGAATTTGGAGAGGAGACCGATCTTGTTAAAGGAGCTGAGATCAGGACCGACGCGTCTCCTGAATTAAGAAAAGAACCCGGAGACTCGATACGAACCGAGTCAAGTGAAAACAAGAGCGTCTCATCTGACTGGTCCCACAAACTGGGACAAGCTGGGAAAAAGTCCAAAAGTGAGGATGAACAGATGAATCCAGTTGTGGGATCCAGAGAAAGCACAGAAGTGCCACTTGAACCTTGTTTATCACTGCAAGGCATGCTGGGACCGGAGCTGCTTCCTCAGTGGAATCAACCCCTCAGTGAGGTACACAGTGTGACCCTAATTCTGTTCTGATACAGGGAGAGGGTCCGGCTTGTGTATCCATTCAACTTCTGGAATCACTTTCATTTCTCCTTTTGTAAATCCATCATTTATCTTTCTTATCAGAATGCCCCCCCCCCCCGACAACAAAACAACAACAAAATATTGTTATTTATTCTATAAAGCTTTTGTGCGTCCAGTCACACTCGTGCATCCATCAGATTCCATTCGTTTTGTGTTCCGCTCCAGTTTCCATCCAAATGCATGCAGTCATGATGACTGGAGCTACTCTATTGTGATATTGTGTGTGTATCTGTGTGTGTGTGTATGTGTGTGTGTGTGTGTGTGTGTGTGTGTGTGTGTGTGTGTGTGTGTGTGTGTGTGTGCTAGTTCATCAGTATGGATGTGTGTATAAATGCACAGAACAGGTCGTCTGGTTGAGCTGATGAAGTCCAGCCATGGCACATAAATCACAAAAGTAAATAGCTGTCACACAGAGCATTGCCATGTATCGATTGGGCTGTGTATGTGTGTATATGTGTGCAAATGTGTGTGTGTGTGTGTGTGTGTGTGTGTGTGTGCGCGCCCACGTGTATATTGATTGTTGTTGCTGGCTCCTGGCGAAGGTAGATTGAGGGACGAGTCGAATGAGTCAAAAAGCCAGAAGAAAAAAATGAAGCCAAGCGTCGATGCTTCTTTTTTTTTAGACATATTTTAGATTTAAAGGAATATTATTTCTGTAGATTAAATATGTGCATTTGCTTTTTCCTCCTCCAGAGTGTGGTACACTAGAGTCTGAGTCTGATGAGTCTGTCTGTATAGCCGTCCGTCTTTCCATCCGTCCGTGGTATTTATTGCTTATATCATTGATTTGATTGAGTTTATATTGTTTTGGTCTTTGCTGTATTTTATGTTTGTTTAGTGGCTTAGTCGCTCACAGCAAGAAGTCTTGGGTTCGATTCCCGGCTAGACCCGGGGATTTTAAGGTGGACTTGCGTGGGGTTTACCGCGGGCAAAAACATGCAGGTAAGACAAATTGAAGATGACAAAATGATCCGTGAGTGTGTTTGATGTGACTTGTGTGATGAACGAGCGTCTCCTGACTCCATGAATGTTACCTGAAGTGTAAAACATGCCATTAAAGGCGAAATAAATAAACGCGGAGGGTTTATACTTGTGTAGAAATAATAATTGAAATTCTAAATTCGTAACGTTAAGGCTACGACTGAAAGACTTTCCTACTCTCCTGCTTTCTACACAAAGTTCCTGCCCAAGAGACAGCGAATGACCCCAAAGACTCCATTAAAAAAAAGCAGAGGGACATTCTTAAGACATGATCATTGTATATCCCTGCAGACGAAACTTAAAATTGGAACATAATTTGTTGTGACAGGTTCAGGCTCCGGAGGGAGTAAGTCACGCCATCCAATCGTGAAAGAGGAGCAAGTCAGCAATCGGACCCCATGATAACATGGAGCGGTGGTCTTTTGCTTGGCTGAACGTACAGCAGCAGGGCAGCCAAAAGCATCAGTGTAGCAACATGGAAAAAAAAAATCCGGAAATGGAAATGGACCGTGTGTTGGGATCTGGGAGCAGAAACATGGCAGCTGATGAAAAAAGCCTCATCAGTTGTCCACACATCTGGGGTTTGCTTTCTTTAAACCTCTTGAGTATTCTGTCATGTGCAAGATCTTCGGGATGAAATATGAATTCATACAGGAAGCGAGTGATGTATTTCAGACCTGGCTGATGCTCATAAAGCAGTGATTTGCGATCAGTTCAGTGGCGTTTTGCAGCTGTTGCTTTTTTTTTATTTTTGTAACGTGCAGCGGTATATCTGAATTTTATTTTCATATCTGCCAGTGAGCACTTTTACCAGATGAAATTGAAGAATCTCAATCATCTTTGCTCATATATACTTTTATTGGTGGAGAATTAAGTCAGGTAGCCCTCAGGGCCGTCCACAGATCCAGCTGACATTGGGGGAAATCAAGCATAAATGTGCTCCGATTTTACTTTTTGCCGCTTGAGTCGCTTGAGCATTGATATTTTCAGGCTGTGAGCTTGAATCCCTTTTAACAGGAGTGACGGTTCGGCAGCTACACTGTCGCATCATTCAACAGCACTTAATCATCATACTGTACTGTTGCTCGGATACCATTTCGGTTGGATGAATAATGGTGTCATTTAATTGATGTCACTGATGGCTTAGGGGTTAAGGTACTAGGTACTAAATATCAGAAGGTCACTGGTTCAAGCACTACTTCCATTCAGTTGCCACTGTTGGGCCCCTGAGCAACGGGTCTAAAGAAACTTTTCAGAAGGCTACAGATTATATCTACAAATTATTAACATGTTAGCTTTAGATAAATAGTAATTAAGGAATTACATTAGGATTCTTTTTTTATATATTAGATTATTTTTAATTAAAGATTCTAATTACATTAAAATCATTTTATTGTTATTGTGCAAAGTGAAGTTAGAGATTATTTACATATTATACAGTTCTGATACAGTTGTTACAGTTACACCATTTTACACAGTTGTAACAGTTACACCACTTTATACAGTTCTGACACAGTTGTAACAGTTACACCACTTTATACAGTTCTGACACAGTTGTAATAGTTACACCACTTTACACAGTTGTTATACAGTTGTAACAGTTACACCACTTTATACAGTTCTTACACAGTACTGACACAGTTGTAACAGTTACACCACTTTACACAGTTCTGACACAGTTGTAACAGTTACACCACTTTATACAGTTCTGACACAGTTGTAACAGTTACACCACTTTACACAGTTCTGACACAGTTGTAACAGTTACACCACTTTACACAGTTGTTATACAGTTGTAACAGTTACACCACTTTACACAGTCTTACACAGTTGTAACAGTACACCACTTTACACAGTTCTGACACAGTTTTTACACGGTTCAGACGCATTTTTTGCACAGTTTTACACACCGGTTTCGTAGGCGACTCCTATGAAGCAGAAAGGATTTCCCATAATCATCACACAGACTGACAGACAGAATATTTCCATTTTATTCTTTCTTCTGTGATTGGAGGAGTGAGAGAAAATGCGTCGTCGCACATGCGTTTGTACGAGTTCTGCCTTCACTCAATTACCTTTCTGTAGAAACTTTTAGTGACACAAGCTAATGAGCAAATGTAAGCGAATGCACCCCGAGTGCTAACGGCTGATTAGTTCCTGTGTAAAACATCCTCACCCACATTCTCACCCTTCTATCATGGAGCCACTCAGCCGGAATTAACAAGCGCTTACTCACCCCGCACTACACCTGTCTGAATACTGACACCGACACACGAGAAACGCCACGAAATAAAAGTTTGACATGGACCCTGTTTGAACCCCATCCACTCGGACAGGAATGTTTGTGTCTGACTAAATTTTACCAAGTCTGAGTGAAACTCTTCAGCAATACCAGGGGTTACACCAGCTGGCGTATTATTATTATGAGTATTATTATTGAGGATTAAGGGTCTTGCTCAAGGGCTGCACAGCAGCAGTCTTGCATTGGTGAGGTTCAGATTACTAGTTCCATGATGCAAAATTCTATTCCTACTAAAATGTCCCATGTGGCGCAGCAGGGTTTTCTGCTAGCATACCTGTGCCAACAGTGTGAACTCCCATGTTTTAAACTCTGCCACACATCCTCGGTGTATTGTTGCACAGATAAATAAGCAGCTTTGGATCAGATCTTTTGGATTATTTAATAATTCACTGTGCGATTCACTGGTGACCCCGAATGTGAGCAGGTGAAAAGATTCACATACGGAATGTTCTAGATATACATTTTCTCGAATTTCTTGAAACTCTTACCTCAGAATCTTATGTAACAAAAGGTCTTTATGGGTCTCGGGTTTTATTTGGTTTTATTTATTGTGTTTGAAAACAGACTCCGTCGTTTGAATCCTCATCTTACGGAAGTGTAGGTCTTGTTCCAGTTTTTCAGAATATTGAACCCTGTCTCGTGCCGTGGCCTGGTGTTTTCGTGGGGTTTGTTTTTATTAAAGTTTGATTTGTTTTAGAATTGTGATGTTGAGCAAGCTCACAGTCACCGTCCACCGTATTTATTCGGTTAAAACATTCAGCACGTTTAAATAATAATGATGCTCAGAATCGTGAACGTCGCAATACTGTTGTCTGGACTTGTCATCCAGCGATTGGAGTTTTTCAAATTTCTGTTTCTTTTTGTGTTATGTTGTATGAAATTCCATTTCATCAGCGGATCATAACACAGCCCGTTCCGAAGCAGTGAAAGCCTGGAAGTCATGACAGAAAAGAAACCTGGCGAGCCAGCGAGAATCACGCCTGGCTCCATGCTTTATTCGGCTGTAAAAATGATAAACTTGTTGTTTGGTCGAACCAGGGCCGGGCGTAACACCCGCTGCAACAGATTCACTGAGAGATTGAAACAAAGCCTGTCCTTCCTAGCAAATCTCACATCTCACTCCAGAACATCTGCACAATATCATATCTATAAAGCAGAGATGGCACTTTTTATGGCTGGACATTCATCCCTGTCGCTTCAGAAGGTTCCAGACTCGATAGCACAAACGTCTTCCTCACGTTTCCAGCTGATATGAACTGTTTTTGTTTCCCACTGCAGACAACACATGCGATACGCTGTTAAAATGTTGGGCAAAATGCGCATTAATAAAACCTTTAAAAAAAAAAAGCAATCATCGCAAAAACGTTTTCACGCTTGATCGAGGTGGAAAAGTTTAAATCTCGATCACTGAAATATAACAAAAGTGGATGAAAATTTTTTTTTAGTGAGTAAATGACGATGTTTAAGCTCTAAATCTTCATTTATTCTTGTGCTTTTGACTAGACAGTTGTATGATCTAGTCCGTATTTAAGAGTGGATACGTAAAGTGAATCGGTTCAGTTGATTTCTCTGAGTCAGTCGGATCCTCAGCTATCGAAGTATATTTATATTTACGGCAGAAATTAAATGACGTTTCTCCAGTTTTGGGATCTTTGAGGAAAGCTCTTGACCCTCTTTTTGCTTTCTGTGTGGTAAATAAATGATCCCCGATTTTCCTCAGAAGTGAAACACATGTTTGGATTCTTGCTACCCTTTAAAACTTTTACGAAATCTTTACTTTCATAGTTTGAGTGGACTGTTCAGATTTAATTAGTCTTAGGTGTTATCAACCTCATCGCTCGTGCAGCCAGTTCGATGTACAAGGAGGTAATTAATCATCCCGCTGCTTTACGCTCCTGTGAGCTTCGCATCAAATATGGCACCAAGTTTAGCTTCGTTCAAGTCATCGAGAGATTTACTAATGAATTTACTCTTTTATAAAAAAGCATTTAGCTTCTTGTTTGCATTCACAGATTCGATTATTCACGGTTTGTTCTATAGAACATTTGTACTCTTTGTTCCGGGAAACTCAATATCTAGAACATTTTTCTAAAGAACACATCTTGCCATGAGCGGCGCTACAGTCGTGTACGTTCATGTGTCTGTTCACTCCAGTAGTCAAATCTTGAATAAAGGTTTTACCATCAAAATAGGCACTTATAAGCACTTCACACTGATTCACACTATTCACTGTTGGTTCTTGTCCTTAACACACGTAAATACGAGGAGTTTAGTGTTCAGTTGTTTTAAAATATTAATAATTATTGTGTGTTTATAGGAGGTTTTCTTTATATTTTTGTATTTCCTAGAATTTCTGAACTAGTTTCTAATTCAGTATAAATAAATGGACTAATTTGACTCTTATACTAATACATCTACACAAATATGATTGGTTTAGGAAGGGCAGGATTCCACGATATTGTATTCCACGATATCTCCTTGTTCCAAGTGAGCAAGACAGAACTTCTATCTGTAGATGAGACAGAGCGTCCACCTGTAGATGAGACAGAATGTCCATCTGTAGATGAGACAGAATGTCCATCTGTAGATGAGACAGAATGTCCATCTGTAGACAAGGCAGAAGGTCCGTATGTAGACAAGACAGAGCGTCCATCTGTAGACGAGACAGAGCGTCCATCTGTAGACAAGACAGAAGGTCCGTATGTAGACGAGACAGAGCGTCCATCTGTAGACGAGACAGAGCGTCCATCTGTAGACAAGGCAGAAGGTCCGTATGTAGACGAGACAGAGCGTCCATCTGTAGACAAGGCAGAAGATCCGTGTGTAGACGAGACAGAGCGTCCATCTGTAGACAAGGCAAAAGGTCCGTATGTAGACGAGACAGAGCGTCCATCTGTAGACAAGGCAGAACGTCCATCTGTAGACAAGACAGAAGGTCCGTATGTAGACGAGACAGAACGTCCGTAAGTAGATGAGACAGAAGGTCCATCTGTAGACGAGACAGAACGTCCATCTGTAGACGAGACAGAACGTCCGTAAGTAGACGAGACAGAATGTCCGTCTGTAGACGAGACAGAACGTCCGTAAGTAGATGAGACAGAAGGTCCGTATGTAGATGAGACAGAACGTCCATCTGTAGACAATGTAGAAGGTCCGTATGTAGACGGGACAGAACGTCCGTCTGTAGACGAGACAGAATGTCTGTCTGTAGACGAGACAGAACGTCCGTCTGTAGACGAGACAGAATGTCCGTATGTAGACGAGACCGAACGTCCATCTGTAGACAATGTAGAAGGTCCGTATGTTGACGGGACAGAACGTCCGTCTGTAGACGAGACAGAATGTCCGTCTGTAGATGAGACAGAAGGTCCGTATGTAGACGAGACAGAATGTCCATCTGTAGAATCTAAACTCTTGTTTTTGTGCTGATTGAAAAAGGTCTAAATCACCAATCTCACGGACATCAAGGGAATTTGGTGTAAATCTGACCTGCTTATCGATAGTTCATCTCTGTCTGACCTGTAAAGAAAACGACTCGCACCGAGCGCATTGTGGTTAAAATGTAATTCGATTTGATTTTCACCTTCTAGCCGTACACGTGGCACCAATCTGGAGCTCTGAAACATCTCAAATGTTTTTATTGATTGAGGTGGTTTCTTAAAACTCATTTTGAGATTTCTCCAGACCACAGCGAGCTTTTCACTGTCAGTGTGGATGTCAGATCTTAGATTATGATGGATGGCAATATAGATTCTGTAAATGGAAAATCAACGTCATTCATTAAACCTGATCGGCCCCGTCACGGCCCTTCCTTCCACCCGCCAGCAGTCTTCTAAACCAGAGAGTGGAAAAAAACGAAAAACCTTTATCACAACAATAACCCGGAAGTTCTGCACTATTGTAATTATTCTAGTGGAACGTATCTATGTCTGCTTTACGACTGATGAATGTTATAGTTTGTAATAAACTTTACATATTGAATTCTGTAACCAAGTAAAGCCACGGGAATTACTGCTAGCACACCAGGACAGAGAGTTTGAACTCCACCAAATCGAAAGTTATTCTCACTGGTCAGCTTTGCTCTACCTTAATCACTCACTTGTATAAATAAAAGTCTACAAACTGTCCAGATAAATAAGAGGGCTGTGTCAGAAATCATAAACAACGCAGCTCACATTCATAGCGGTCATAAATTCAATCTGTTTAACACCCCACTAGAAATGATAAAGGTTTTAAAGGATTGTAAAGACGTTTATTTGCTTTTTTTATTGTTCTTTTATCCTACTAAGTAATTTATTGTCCGATGATTAAATAAGACAACAATTGTGTGTGGAAATGTTTTATCATCACTGTGGATTCACATCTACTCAACATTCAAAAGGTTCGAATCTCAGCACTGCTACCAGCTCAGCCCACCATCGCTCCCATCAGACAGTCTAACCCTTTACGTTTGTGTACTTCACAAACCAACAGAACTGGTGTGAGCGCAGGTGGGTAATGCATCAGTTCGACTAAGCAGGCATGTTTAATATGAGATGCTTCCCAAAATGGCCCATTAATTCCGGCTTGGGTTACAGTTCATCCTGCTTCTGCTCCCTGCGATCAATCACGAGCAGGATTACAGACGAATGCAGGACAACTTACCGTAAAAAACCCTCGGAGTAAATCAAGTCTCCAGCTGATGAGATTTAACCCGTCCCGGTCTTACGCACATAAAGCGCCGACTGTTTACCAGCTCATTTGCCCGCTCGCGGTGCAGCGCACGTAGCAAACAATGCGATCTCAATTTCTTGATGAGATTTACTAGCTACAATCTCATATTTCATCTCATTCACAAGTAGATACACAGAAACCTAAACCAATAATAAAATAATTTTGAGTTCTTTACTGTTTTTCATCTGCTTCATCTTGCTCAGGTGTGGGTTGGAGCGTCTAGTGTATCAGGCGTTAATAACCTAACCTAGACATGGCATCATCGAGAACCAGAAGGTTGCCAGTTCAATCCTCACCACTGCCAATCGGGCCCATGAGCAACTCTGATCATCCGAAGTTGCTTTTAAAAAAGTCGCTGTAGTTAAAAGGATGCTAAATGTTAAAAATATAAAACACAACTCACTGATTTGTGTGTGTGTGTGTGAGTGTGTGTCTGTCAATAGACCTTCTTTTTGGGCACCACTAGGGGTCCTTGAAAAGATTTAAGTAAAATGCAAAACATTTAGGTGGAGTTTGTATGTCCTGTCTTATGTTTGTATGAAAAAAAGAAAAGTACAATTCAATCGTTGGATGAATTTACCTTCCGTCGATTAAATTTACTACAGACGGTTTGTTTTGGATGCTCGAGGACACTCGAACGTATCAAATAAAACAGAACATTAACCTGGACTCTCTATAAAGATTGATGGTGATTCAGGCCCTGCAGCCCAGCACCTCAGTATCAGGACGCCTCTTCTTCATCTCGGCATTAGCGCTCATCACTCCCTCAGGAAAGAAAAGAAATTAAATTTTAACAGGATTTTAAACTGTGCCCCTTTCTCCGCCCGGCGCCCTTATATCTTTTACCCACCCATAGACACTCTGAGACACAAAACAGCCAGCGGGGCATAAAATCCCCCTCTTGCCGTAGCTCTCGCCCCGGCCGCCGGCGAGATAATTCACAAAATAAGCACAGAGAGCGCCGGGAAATCAATAAACCCTCCATTTCCATTATAACAGTCGGGCTTTAAATCTTTAAAGCTTCAGAGGGGGGAAAATAGTGTCCTGTGTGGTGTTAGATTTAGTTAACCTGCCGCTCGGAGACTGAAATTCTGCCTGGGTAAAAAAACAAACAAACAAACAAACAAAAAAGGATATTTGATTTTTATGATGATTGTTTTTTTATATTGCAAAAGTACTGACAGGAGGAATTTGTAACGTTAATCTTGGTGCATAGTTTAGCTAGGAGTGACATGTTTAGGTGATTCGTTTATTTAAGTGCACCGACTCGTTTTTGCTTTGGATAGATAGATAGATAGACAGACAGACAGGCAGGCAGGCAGGCAGACTAGATAGATATATAGATAGATAGACAGAGAGACAGACAGACCCGGCCGGCCGGCTGAGAGAGAGAGAGAGAAGATAGATAGATAGATGGACAGACACACAGACAGATATAGATAGATAGATAGATAGAACTTTATTGATCCCTTTGGGTGGTTCCCTCGGGGAAATTGAGGTCCCAGTAGCTTCATAGTTACACACAAGAAAAAGTTAAATCAGTAAGTATACAAGTAAAACATTAAGTAACTAAGTATTAAGTAAATGTCGTCCTGTAGTCAAGTCGGTGAAGAAGAGGAGGAAGAAGAAGACTTATGTCACCCGCTATTGGTGACCCAGCCAGTGTTCAGTTCTGCTGGTTATCTTTCTGTGTAGCGAATTCAGTGAAGAAGTGTCGGTGTGAAACTAAGTTAGTCTACTTAAGTGTAAGTGTGCTTAAATATACATCATGAACATTGTAAATATGATGAATGCTGCTTCTGATAGGTGCCGCAATGATCAGCGCTTCATGTTGGACTGTTTTGGCAGTGAAGAAGGACCAACAATATCAGGCAAGACCAGGAAATAGTTTTCCAACCTGTAAACATTCTGGATTTCTTGTTCACATTCAGTTTTAGGTTAGACGGGGTTAGTTTTGGATTTGGTGTTTAGTTTTTGTACTTGCATAGTTACTACAAAGTGGCTTTACAGCTGCTGTTACTACTGAGATATAAAAGAAGGACAATGCTCATTAGTCTCTGTGTGTGTGTGTGTGTGTGTGTGTGTGTGTGTGTGTTAACAAGACAGTGCAGGTTCTCTCTCATTAACCTTTATCTGCTGGCATCTGATTAGTGGGATGAAGTCGTTTTGTACTCAGCCTCAGTACAAACGAGCAAGAACAGTTTCAGACTCCAGGAGCAACGTTACGATTCATAATCATATCTAGACGTCTGTTTATCTGGACATCTGTCCATTTATCTTTTTGCCCATCCGTCCATCTCTCTGTGTGTCCAGCTAAGTTCAGAGTTTCACCAGCAACACCCCAACTACACACACTGATTTACACCCGTGGTCATAACACCAGATAACTTGTGATGAATGTCATGGATATGACCGAAGATTTAAAACATGATGTTAAAATGCTTAATAAATAAATAAATAGTACACGATTTGGCAGAACACATCCTCCTGTTGGAGATCATCCATCCATCCATCCATCCATCCATCCATTCGTTCATTCACTGTTTCTGTCAGACAGATCTGCTCAGTATTCGTCTGATACCCCAGATTATATATTTGCTATGTAAACATATTAGCGTAACGAGTTGCTAACAACGCGACTATTCTTTTTTTTTTGTTCTGCCTCAGGCTTAAGCGCCGTGTCTCTCCTCCAGAGCAAAAAAAAAAACCTCCCCAAACCTGCAGGAACGTTCCGAATATTTGTTGTGAAGTTAAAGACCTGCTGCGGATATTTATTCCAGAATTAATTAGTTGAGCATAAAATCTGTGCTCCTCAGCTGGGCCAGATGTTCATCTTTCTTCACGAGGGTAACAAGGCCTGGGGTTGTGATTACGTTTCAATGCTGAGTGATTTTTTTTTCTCTCAGTAATAAGTGCCAGTGCCAGTCTTGGATGCCCTGCTGTGCTGTACTGCACACACACACACACACACAGACTCTCTCTGCCGGGTCTCAGAAGGTGGTCGGTGCTGCTATGGGGATGATTCGATGACTGGTAAACTCCAGCTTTAGTCCTTCATTATTGATTTAGGCTATGATGTCATGCTGACCGTGACCAAAATAAAAGTCATTATTTAAAAGAAAATAACAAAACAAAACCAATCAAACGACAAAGATTCATTAAAAATGTTTCTCCAGAATGTTCGAGAAGGTTTAATAGTCGTGGTGAAGCAGATGCAGAGTTTCAGAGTAGTTTTGTTATGGCTGATTGGCCAAGATCAACCAAAACATTATGTCCACCCCTGATCAACCAAAACATTATGTCCACCCCTGATCAACCAAAACATTATGTCCACCCCTGATCAACCAAAACATTATGTCCACCCCTGATCAACCAAAACATTATGTCCACCCCTGATCAACCAAAACATTATGTCCACCCCTGATCAACCAAAACATTATGTC
>JAOUQU010042415.1:0-17300 GCA_028566735.1 Ammoglanis amapaensis
GCTGGAGCTGGGGGGAGAGAGGGGGGGGGGAGGGAGAGACAGAGAAAGACAGAGACAGAGACAGAGAGAGAGAGAGAGAGGGGAGAGACAGAGACAGAGAAAGACAGAGACAGAGAGAGAGAGAGAGAGAGAGAGAGAGAGACACAGAGAGAGAGAGACAGAGACAGAGAGAGAGAGAGGGGGGAGAGAGGGGGGAGAGAGAGACACAGAGAGAGAGGGGGAGAGAGAGAGAGAGAGACAGACAGAGAGAGAGAACACTCTCTCGTCCCCGGGTGTCTCGGTACTTACGCTGAACCTCAGGAGTCCAAAAACAATTTCGGATCATCGTACCTAATAATGTTGTAGACGAGACGAGGCAGGTTCGTTACCAACGGCGACGATCTGCTTTACATCCCAAAACAAATATCAGCAATAAAAGTCATCGTAAGTTTACGCGGATTAAAATAGTCGAACCATCGTCATGACAACGTGACAGATGAATGATGATCCGACATCTTTAAACATTTCAATATTTAAAACAACGTCTGATCACATCGTAACATCCGCACGTGTGCCGCGGTCTGAGCCGGCTCGTGAGAGGCCTCTTGTTATCGATGAGTAATTAAAGCTAATGCGCGGCTGCAGGTTAGCGCGCGTTGCGCGGTGTTAGCGTTAGCCGTACGGGAATGCAGCCGCGGACATGTCGGAGCATCATCGTACCAAACGGGACGCATAATTACGCCTCCATTATATCAGCGGCCAGAGAAGATCGTTTTTTATATTTAATTAAGTCCGGAGGCTAATGGCTTTCAGTCCGGCTGCACAACAAGGACGAAAGTATTGGGACACCCCATCCAGCCACCTGTAAGGACTATGTTAAAGAACCCTGACCTCTGACCTCAGCCTAAATAAGCCCCGATTTCCAAGTCCTCAGAACTGCAGTCTCAGCCCAAATGTATGTGGACACTCCTTGAGATAATTAGGGACGTAATAATACAATCCTTCCGCTTTGGCTCAGTAGGAACCTGTCGTCCATCCTATTAAAAAAAAGTGTAAATGAGAAGCAGAAATGAAATCGTCATTCATGTCCGTCCGTCTTCATCTCGGTGGATTTAGCGTGTATTGTTAGCGTGGAACGTCGTTAGCGTGCTTATATTTAGCCTGGCTGGACACTGATTAGAACTGACAGCCCGATTGCGAGACGTCCCGAGCTACCGTTTCTTCCGTCTGTCTGTCTCCCGCTGTGATTAGCATCACCTCATCACCGTCCAGAGACGCCGCCGCCGCCGCCTCGTTAGCATCCTAACTGTGGAAGCCACGCCGGCCGCCACGGAAATGAGAGATTACAAAACGCTATGATCGAAAGTTCCCGGGTGTGAGCTAACAAACCCGGAACCGAAAGTTAGCAGTGAGCTCCCAAGTTACAGCGACAGCTAGCAAAGGTTCTACAATAATAATAATAATAATACAAAAATGATCAACATTAATGATACTAAATCAACAAAAAGATCTCAGTTCAGAACTGAGACGTGAACAAACTCTGGAATTGTGGGTGATAAGATGCATACACCCGCTACCCACGTGTCCGAGGGGGGGGTCGTTTTCCTCAATCATCCCACGTCCTCCTCGTAAATCTCTCACTCCTCTTATCTCGCCTGTCTCTCTCTCTCTGTCTCTCTGTCTCACTCTTCACCTTAAGGACGAGTCTTTATCCCCAGCGTTTAAACCGCGGCGCCGGTAATTACAGCATCATCGGGGCACTCGATGGGACGAGAGCTCGCCGAGGGTCCAGCACTCTTCCATCACAAGCCCGGGGACATCACTGTTTCCTAGGCGACTTTAGACAACGGCGATTAGCTTCATTATTCATTACATCTTCTTCGTCCGACGGTTTTTAAATCAGTTGTTTCATCCTACAAGACGTCCCACATGGATTTGGCCACATTGTGAGATAAAGATTTGTTTAATATTAAAGATTTAATAATACAAATGTAGCAGTAGTAGTCATAGTAACATTATATATATAAATGATGCGATCATGATGGTCAGTGATGCTGCTGCTGATGACCACGATGTTGATGAAGATGCTGATGAAGATGCTGGTGAAGATGATGATGGCTCAGTAATTAGAACTGCTTTAGTAATTAGACTGATCGTGTCACTATGATGGAACTCTGAATGGTATCTCGACATGAAATGGCCTCTTAGCGTGACGTCCATCAGGTGCTCAGTGATCCGTCGGTCCCGCCGCTCGGTGCGAGTGACCCCGCCGACCCCGACTCAATGTTTCCTGTCTCGACTAATGCGCTGCCGCCGTCGTCACCGCCGCCACTGCCCCCATTCTCCATCCTCCCTGTGTCATTACACTGGAAAATTATGTTCACTCCACCAGAGTAATCAGGCCTCAGAGCTGCACGGTATCATGGGAAAGCGACAGAGAGGAAGCAGAGGTGGCGCCCGAGTGTTAATACGAGCCATGCAGGAGGAGAAAGATTGGGCGAGTCGCCGAGCGGCTTTATACGATACCGCTGACGCCCATGAATACAAAAGTAGGTAATCAGTGAGAGACTCTCGCTCGACCTGCTGCATGTTACACAGAAGATTTACAGAAACCACCCGCAGGTTCTCCGGGAGAAAAACAGCCAGAGAGAAAAAAAGATCACAAACTGATTGTGAATCATTTGATTGTTTTGTTTGGGACACACACACACACACACACGACTGTATAAAATTATTGGACCAAGCACAGAACCTTGTGGCACTCATCTAGATGAGAAGAGAGAAACCGAGAGCTATACTGACCACAGCCATGTGGACTATAAGTATTAGGACACCCCTGAAAGGATTTGGACTGGTCTAATATGGGTGGGGGGTGATTATGAGCAAGTGTATACCGTTATAGGACCGAGCATAGAGCCTTGTGGGAATCCTCAGCTTTTCTAAATGGGAAAAACTAGGTCCCAGATGGTCAAAAGTATCCGCATGCTCGCCGGTTAAAAGCACATGCTAATGTGCTGCAACAAAGCGTTTCGACCGTTTCCCAGGAGTTGTCAGGCAGCATATAGACGAAGGAAATGAAGATTTCTTATCTCCGCTGAGCACAAAGATGTGAAATATTTCATTTTACTAAAACGCGAGACGTCGTAGAGGCTTTCATTTTCACACCGAGGCACAGCAGCTTTCAGCTGGATGGAACCTCGGCGCCGTCCACGGACTCGTATTTTTACGCCTGACAGATGAAATGGCCCTCATGGCGAGAGAGATTCTCCACCACTGACAATCCATCCACACTGTATCACGTATATTTGGACACCTCTGAAAAGAACATTTGTAGCTTCATGGATGAGCTACTGGCTCTACGACAAAGCAAATTTTAAGAAGTGTCTGAATGTAACCTGGTGCCAAAAGTCCCACAGTTCTGGACTTCTGTTCACCATTATTAGCAACAATTAACAGATCGGTCCAGACAAGCAGCAGATTTAGGAACCGTTGACGAAATGTAGGCGAGTTGCAGCCGTGCAGACGAACCTCATCTGTGTTAAATCGTTTATTCGTAATAGCACATCTGTTCCTTTCTGGATTTGTAATTAGGAATAGAAACGGGAAATAAAAAAATCACTGACCGACATCTTAACAAGCTTATTCCCATTCATCACAGATTAAACCTTAAATTCATGACATAATTGTATTCTGAGAACGTTCCCCAAATGATCCACTTTGGTTATGGGAACATCCATTTTACTAAAAACGATTTTTTGTTGTTGTTGTTGTTGTTTACAAAGGTCAGAAGAATGTTTAGAAAAGGTTATACTCAACTTAACATTTCAAGCTAACGTGGTTAGAATGTACTTGTGTAAGGTCATGTAACGTGTACAGAATGCTCACAACATCAGGAGAACTTTTAGATAGAACATAACGTTAATGAAGGTTGTGAGAACGTTCTCCCGGTGGGTGACGTGGTTCCAGACTCCTGATACAAGTCTGATTGTAGTGAGAACACAATCGGGTTTGATTTAAGCTGATAAACGTCTTTATGGTGACAGAACATATAACGATCAAGGCAAAATCAATGAAGGTAATTAAATAGGAGCAGAACGGATCCTCATCTACTGCAGATTAATGCCGTCATCTCGGTGGTCTCCACAAAAGAAAATGGACCAAGAGTTCTCGTGGTTCTAACACCCCTGTAAAACACTGGAATATTACATATATTAAGTACACAAAAGTCACATAAATACACACAGTATTTTAAAAATAATAAGGCAATTCGTTGGAGGTGTAGCATGCTATAGCGCAACGATGAATTACTAACAAATAATACCAATTAAGGATCACATAGAGGGCCTGTACAGTATTTCTCACTGGGATACACAGGGTAAGCAAAACAAATATAAACAAACTAAATGTTATACGTTAATAAGTAGCTTGTTGTGTTTACTTGATGAATCAAAGCTAACATGAGAAATCGGTTAATTTAGCAAGATGTCGTTGGTTTGTTTGGTTCTTTTCGTTTTACTCTGCTGCCCCCTGGTGGCTCCATTCTGCGTCTAGCTGGTTTGGACCTGCTAACACGGTGTGTGATTGTGTGTTCTATTTTACTTTTATTTATATGTTGTGTTTCGTTTATTTTGAAGCACTTTTGATTGTAACTGGCTGTATAAATAAACGTTTACTTGTTTATTTACAACGTCGTCGCGCTAGGAACGCCTGAATGTAATCATTGCTACTACTTTCTGATCTGAGAACGGATCTAAATCGCCACAATTGACGTAAAACGAGTTTACAACGGCAAAAAGAAACTGATCTCGGATCAGCTCTGAAAAGACGAGATGTGCGTGGACTGTGCGTGATGTCGTCATCACGGACGTCTGACGTGCGAGTCGTTGGGCGCTCATTTTTAAACCGCTGTGCAGTTCCGACTCGCACCGTTTCTTTTGTTTACGTTTATTTACGGAACTCGGTTTAAAGTCGCGAGTTTCTGCTGTTCGGGAGTTTTTTGGCTGGTCGAATCGATAAATCGAGTGAGTATCGAATCGTAGATTAGATCGTGTAATTGTTTAGTTGCTAACGTCGGTGCGTACTAGCATACTAGTTAGTATGTAGGAGTAGTAGTATGCATGTTTATCATCCGGGTTACTCGTACATACTAGGTAGTACGCTAGTGCGGGAAATGTATGCAAAGAAAGTGCTGACAACGGCGCTATTTATAATTAATGCTTTTATTTACATGTAATTATATTTATTCCTAGTCTGTTTGACATGTTTACAGACTTGTAACCCAAAACAATTCGATAATTTAATGAACAGATGAACAGATTTGAGTGTTTTGTTTGTTTACGTGTAGCAGGTCCATCAGTGTTGTTGTTGTTGTTGTTGTTGTTGTTGTTTTGTTCATTAGTAAGGATTGATGTGTGTTGATCCCGGGTTCCGTTCGCAGGCAGGTATGAGTGCGGCTAACACCCCGGCCTCCAGGCCCCGGCAGTGGAACTCTCCGGCGCTGGGTCACAAACTGACCCCCTCGTCCTCCAGCACGCCCCTCCTCGGCTCCATCCAGGGCAACGACGACGAGAAGGAGAGGAGGCAGAGGCGGCGCTCCAAAGTCATAAACCTCCACGCCGCCGGAGACTGTTCCATCAACGAGCCCTTCAGGTCCGAGTCACAATTGCCAGCCAATCAGAAAGCTTAAAGAGTGTGTGTGTGTGGGGGGGGGGGTACGACTTATGGCCATGATGACTTATGATTGACATACGATGACATATGTGGGCCTACAGTAATGAATGATGTCCAATTAATTGCTCTTGTTCTTTAATAACAGACTCGCCGTGTCTTATAATGTCCAGTGATGTACATACGACGACTTATTTACAATGTCTAATAACGGCCAAACAATGACTTACGATGGTATACAATGACTCGGATTGTTTATTATCTGCTTCATTTAGACGTTGTTATTAACATCCATTTGTCTCTGTCGGGTGTCACAGTGGTGCCGGGACCCCGGCGGCCGTCCCCAAGCTTTCATCTGCTCAGATTTCGGAGCATTACTCCACCTGCATCAAACTCTCGACCGAAAATGTGAGTGACAGCCGAAGGGGTTCTATTAAAAAAAAAAAAAAAAAAAACTTTCGGTTGTGTAAGTGTGTTTGACTTTATTTCCCACCATGCATCTGCAGAAAATCACCACCAAGAACGCGTTCGGGCTCCACCTCATCGATTACATGGCCGACATACTCAAGGAGAAAGACTCCGAGCTCAACTTCAAGGTCGTCCTGATGCTTTACACCCTCGTGTCGTGTTTTTGGTGCCTTCAGCGACGGATCTGAATTATTGTTACGAATCTTTCAGGTGGCTGCGGGGACTCTGGACGCCAGCACGAAGATCTACGCCGTGAGGGTGGACGCCGTCCACGCCGACGCCTACAGAGTGCTGGGAGGTCTGGGGGCCGAGACCAAGCCGAAAGAAGGTGTGTGATGGGACAGAGTCAGTTCATAGGGGGTGGGATCCAAATATCGACATGTTTACATTGTGTGTGTGTGTGTGTGTTCAAATCAGACCAGGAGGGAGAAGACGACGAGGCGGCCGACCGCTCCGTGCAGGCGGCGGTCAAACAGGCCCCCAAAAAAAGGCCCCCGAAGAAAACTGTGGAACAGAACCTGAGCAACATCAACCTCTCGGAGTCAGAGATGAGGTGTGAGGTAATGATCCTCATTACTGCTCCTAGAGTTCAACACTGGAATCGTTTCATGGGTCATGGTGAGGATGGGAACTCTGGGACACATGAGCAGTTCTTCCTCCTCTCCTCTAGGTGGACCCGATGTTCCAGCGCATGGCGGCGTCCTTCGACGAGAACAGCACAGCCGGCGTCTTCCTCTCGGTCCTCTTCAGCGAGGACAGCCGCTGCGAGCTCCGTTTCCCGTCCCACATGACCCTGCTGTGCTCCGGTCCTCCCAGATCGGTGCCATCCACCCAACACGCTCCGGCCTCGCCCTTCACAGGTGACCTCTCACCCCCCTGGCACGGGGACACGCCTTGTTTTCTTGAGTTTTGGCTATGCATCATGGACTCGTTCGATTTGCTTTGGTCTGTGCAGCGAGTCTGAAGGTGCTGGAGGAGAAGTGCATGCCCGTCTGCCCGTCACTGGAGGACTTCTCCTTCACCCACTGGACACCTGACCAGGTAAACTGTCTGAGGATGACATCATGTTACCCATGATTCCTCTGGAATCCTCTCCACGTTTTGACGTTCCTCCTCTCGTCCCTCCAGACGTCCAGCCTGAACCAGCTCCTGGACAAGATGAAGCAGGGCGAGCACGCCTTCGACGTCAACGCCGAGGTGGCGCCGGACGAGGACGCGGCCCCGGACTTGGACGAGCACTTCGACGCCGACGACCCCGGGCACGACGACCTCGACGAGCGCAGGGACGCCTGCGCCAAGGGGAGCCCCGAAAAAATCCGGTAACTACACTGACCTCAGTTCAGTCGTACACAGTTCATCATTTATTCTGTTATAATTCGGTCTCACCTGGGCGTGTCTCCCCACAGGGGTGTGGTGCCCATCGGAGACGTGGACATCGCCACCATGTGCCTGCAGCTGTCCGAGCAGCCCCGCGAGTACTCGTACTTCAGCCCCCGTACCATGGCGTCCTGGGTCGGCCCCGGCTACTGGCTCTTCAAACCCACACACAAGCGTGAGTCCCCACCCTGCCCCCGGCGGACGTAGCGCCGCCTCCAGCGGGGGGCAGACGCGTCACCCTGTGTTCTGTCTCTGCAGAGGACCACAAGCCGGAGAAAGAAACGAAGAAACGGGCGCCGAAGAATCCGCTGGTCATCGACTTCAGCCAGGACGTCAACTTCCACACGTACTTCCGCACCAGCAGGGTAAGAAGTCCCGGAACATTCTGGGCTTACTACATTTTAGTAAATGAGTTTGTTCGATTCTCTCTTTCTCTCTCACACATATATATATATATATATACACACACACACACACCTCGCCGGGATTCAAGACTGTTTTGGTGTTTGCAGGCGGCCACCACCATCAGCAAATCGGCTCTGAACACCAGCAATAAGAAGACGACCCTGCCGGCGGATTTCCAGTACCCGCTCAGCAGTCTGTCCCAGCTCGGCCTCAAACCCTCGAACACGGTGAAGCGCTCGAACGCCACTCGCTAACGACTTTAGAGATCAAAGCGACATCAGATCCTGTGCTGAGGTCTTTTATCTCGTCGTGTGTTTGCAGCTCCACGCCGAGACCAAGAAGAGATTATCGGGTGAGCTGGGCGATGGCATCGGAGAGTACGACTACAACAATGCCAACGACACCGCCAACTTCTGCCCTCGTCTGCAGGTACGTCAGAAAGACCTGCGGGCTCAGGGGCCCGAGATGAGGTGCTGGTGAAGAGGCTTAAACTCGTTGTTGAAATGAACACCGTCGGTTTATAATCTCAGCCCTGGTGTGATTGCAGAACTGCTATAAAACAGCAACTAGTACAACCAGTCATATAAAACATGAAATCGTGTGTGTGTGCGTATGTGTGTGTGTGTGTGTAGCTCGCAGACAGTGACGATGAGGTGGCCGGTTTCGCCGGACTGGACGATTCTCTCCCGGCGTCGGAGCGGCAGGACGCTGGAAACATCTCCACGTACGGAGAAGACGGTCTCGTCCTGGAGCCTCACAAGGTAAAAGGAGACTTCACAGTGTGCCTGTGGGGATTTGTGTCCATTCAGAATGAGGGAGAGAGAGACTAATTCACCAGGGTCACGTCTCCATTTTAGGTCAACGTCATCGAGATCAACTACGCCAGGACAGCCAAGAAGATGGACATGAAGCGCCTGAAGAACAGCATGTGGGGCCTCCTGACCAACAGCCCCGAGAAACCGGGCCCGGTAACACCCTGGCGGGACCGGCACCCGTCCACGTGCCCACACTGAAGCGCCGAACTAGTTTCAAAGTTTATTATTGATTTGTGTTGTCGCTTTTGTACAGGAGCCTGAGAACGAGACGAGCACGGAGGTGTCGGGAGAGAAGTCCTTCACCCTGTCCACCAGGACGCTCTTACAAAAGTAAGCCAGCCATCACAAAGGGAGAAGTTTAGTGGGTTCGTTATCGCCGGGTCCTCAAGGTCACCCGGAGGTCCATCTCACCAGGCGAACATCAGCACTGGAATTGATCAGCGCAGCATTCATCTGGGTGCCAGCTGGGACCCGAAAGCACCTCATGAATCTTTCATTGTTCTGAATTATAGATCAGGATCAGACGACTGAATAGTGATTCATCTCGCTGTCTGTCTGTCTCTCGCTCTTTGTTTCTCTCTCTCTCTCTCTCCAGGCTGCCCACCAGCATGGCCAACAACCTCTCGGTGCCACTGGCCTTCGTCGCCCTTCTCCACCTGGCCAATGAGAAGGTGAGTTTGGGCAGTTGAACCGATTAATTAAAAAATAATAATTAATAATGGTTTTGAACGTTTTGTTCTTTCCTTGACAGAATTTGGAGCTTCACAAAGTGGACGACATGACTGACATCATCATCAGACAAGGTCACTGAGGAGCGCCGAGCGTCCACGAACGTCTTCGATTTTAATCTGTTCTACAGTGTAAAATACCACAAACTTTTTTAATTATTTTTTTGTGAGTTTGTAATAAAAATATTTCACACTCTGATGTCTGTATCGGGACAGTCCTGACAGTTATCGAATATTTCTTTTTCTCTTATGTGTCATCTCATTCTTTTATACTGTCTCTTTGTCTTTGATGTTTACTTTCATCTGTTCTTCAAAACTAAATATTAAAATTTCTGTTGAGTTAATGAATCGATCATAAGTGAGTTATTACCTGTGCGCACTGACAAACGTATTTGATAAAAGGTAATTGGGCAGCGAATGTGTTTAGTGTTTAGGGGAATAAAGACCATAGAAGGTCATCGGTTCAAGACCCACTACCGCCAAGTTGCCATTGTTGGGCCTCTGAGCGAGGCCCTTAAACCTCAATTGGTCAAATAATGGTGTTGTGTTGTAATTGTAAGCTGCTCTGGATAACATCGTCCGCTAAATACTGAAAATGTAAATGTCTTGCTGCTTAGAGGAAACCGGAGTACCTGGAGGAAAACCCACTCATATCCATGGAGAACCCAGACTACCTTATTCATGATCAAACCCAGGATTTATTACTGTGAGGTGATCGTGCGATCCACTTAGCAACCGTTCAGCCTGTGGAAGAAGCGCCCGTGTGTCCCTGACCGGGATTAAACCGACTGAATGAGCGATGATAAGCGATCCCGTCTGCCGCCCGGTCAGACAAAAACCCGGGTGACGTCTTTCGGGCGGTGGAGAAGGAACCAGAGACGCTGACGCAAGCCGACCGACCAGATTCTCTATTTTTATTCAGGTGGTGTGGTCGGACCGGTTCTACCGCTTCACTGTCATGTAAATATGTGGATGTCACGACTCCATCCACGAGTGTGTCAGAGTCGCGGTGGGTCCAGGGAACCCAGTCGTGTCGGTCTGGATGCCCAACAAGAATCAAATAAGGCCAAAAAGATTGCTGTTAAATAATCATATATATTAATATTAGAATAATTTGCCTAAAGGTTATTTGAGGGTCACCAAGGTTCTTCATAATGCACCAGTTTAGCTCACTCCACCATGGACATGTCCTGCACATCTTTTGTTTGTTATTGCATGTCATAAACGTGTTTTACATGCAAAACAATTAATAAATCGATTAAATATTAATTATTTCCCTCGTGCATCATTTGATACCCTCAATGACGTCATCTATATAAAGTGTGTCCTGTTCTGTCAGTGTTCGGTCTCTGAATATCAATATCCGCTCAAATGTGGCACAACTAACACGTTTTATCACACACAAAACGTGCAAAAATAACTTTCTTTATGACTTTATTTTGGTGTCTGTGTTCGACCTGTTTCCCAGGTACCGTGCGTCATGAACGACGCGTTTACCTCCCACCCGCTTTCCACATCTTGCGCTGCCATTGGTCAGTTCCGCGTGTCACTCAGACACGGACAGAATTGTACCCAATCCGATCCGCCTGTGAGTTCGACTGAGCCAATGGCACGCCGGAGCGGGAAGGGGAAGGGGGCGGGACTTGTGTATGTGTCTTACCAGACCGAGCTCCCTCTACTGGTACGTTTTTGGAATCGCACCGCTCTTGAGGAGGAATTCAAGCCCGGACGAGGAAGAGAAGTCGGACGCACCACAATCAGGAAGTTTAAGTTTTAATAAACTTTGGTGTAAATAAAGTCGTCATTCGTATTGGGACCGGGACTCGGACCGTTGCTGGAGGATCCCGGAGGTTTGATGCTGTTGTGATCGAGCTGCTTGTCGCTTTCATGATGGATCCCAACACACTGGTGAGAAGGTTTCGGATTAGAATTCGGATTCGACACTTAATTCGGTTCATTTTTGCTCATTTAATGTGTGTGAACGCTTCTCATGAGCATCAGAATCAGACGTCTGTACGGTCAGCTGATCTGAGTTTGTTTATTTATTTATTTATGCAAATAAACAAACAAACAACAACTCATTCAGTTCATACTGGAATGATCCGGATTATAAATTGCACGGCCTCTTGATCTGTCCTGGTGGCTTCTCTGTGCCCAGATAAATAAGAGTAACTTGGTTCCACCCTTTCTTTGCGTCAACACAACCCAATGGCGGTGTGAAGCTGGCTTGACCGTGGACAGTCCTGGTCCGGTTTAATCTCGTCCTGAGAATTTATAACCGAGTTTATACATCTTGTCCTTCCCTAAACTGTTATAAGTGGACGCCTTAACCATGACACTCTTCATGCACGTCTTCGGAGTGTTGGAGGAGGCCCATGCAGACACGGTGGAGAACATGCAAACTCCCAACACAGAGTCTGTGTTCGTTTAGTATTAATATTAGAATGATATCGTATAGAGTAGCAGCAGTCGGCCTTCCAATTCATCTGATTTATATCATTCATTATTTATTGTGTGTGTGTGTGTGTGGAACGAAGTCTCGCAAATGATCCATAGTGGCACCTAATTAAACGATAAAAGTACGTCGCTGACATGATGAAAGTTTTAAAAGTAATAATCATTTAAAACAGGAACTAGTTGTCTTGTTGCCTTCTAGTGTAGAAATCAGAATGTCATGTAAATAGTGTGTGTGTGTGTGTGTGTGTGTGTGTGTGTACACATGTTTAAGAAATCCAGATTTATTTGCGTAGCCTGATGGAGCGGCGCTGCTGAAACGCCGGAGGATTATTTACACTGGTACGTTTCTTGTCGTCGGCGAGTTGCCGTCGTCACACTCACGTGTCGAGTTCCTCTGGGCGTTTCTCGTACCCGAGTCTCACCTGCATTGATGTCATCAGAGGTTTATCTCGTCTCGTCTCGTCTCGTCTTATTGAGTATTTCAGCTTTACTTCGGCGTGTATTCCTGAGACGATGATGCGGGGGAGGGGAGGGGGGGTGCTTGGTTATACTGGGTCAGGTCGGGAATCTAGTTGGTTCCTGTAGCGGATCGTGTTCGAGATCTCCAGATTATGGATTTGAATTGTAACGATTTTGGAGAGACGGGCCCCCGGGGCCACTGTTCTCATGATGGTTCCTCGTACGCCACGTGGTGATGAGCATTAAGGCCTGAAGGACTTCAGCGAGGGACTCATTATGTTGTTATAACAACTCGGGGGGGGACGACTCCTCCCGAACACACGAGGCACCAAACACCCCTGTTTATAAGGTTCTCCTTCAGGGTCAGGAGTGGAACTCTGGGGATTTGTGTCCATTCAGTATTAAAGTGTTTTTCTACTCTCTCTCTCTCTCTCTCTCTCTCTCTCTCTCTCTCTCTCTTTCTGTGTGTGTGTCTGTTAGTGGTTGTGTGAGTGTGCGAGTTTAGTTTCACACTTGGTGTGTGTGTGTGTGTGTGTGTGTGTGTAACCGGATACGGTCTCCGTATTTGGCACAGGCACACCCACTGACACTATGCCCACTAGTGTGAGTTGAAGGGGGGGGGGGGGCAGCATCAGGTCACAGAACAGCTCCACGGTAACAACAAAAGAACGTGTCACCAGGTAACACCAGGCCTGTGTGTGTGTGTTTTTTTCCTCTGTACTTGGGTGTAGGAACGTGGCGGCGGTGGTGCGGGTGCGGGCGCGGCCCCTCCCCCGGAGGAAGTGGACCGTGTGAGGTCTCTGCAGTCTCAGGTGGACGACGTGAAGGGCATCATGACCCAGAACGTGGAGCGGATCCTGGCGCGAGGCGAGAGGCTGGACGACCTGATGGACAAATCCGAGGACCTGAAGACCGGGGTGAGACTCCAACTGTCCACAAACTTGTGACCCTGGGTGTCGAACCTGTCGAGCTGCTAGGTCCCTAACGTGTGTGTGTGTGTGTGTGTAGGCGCAGAACTTTAAACACACGTCTCAGAAGGTGGCCCGAGCGTACTGGTGGAAGAACGTGAAGTTGATGCTGGTGCTCTTCATCATCGCGGCCGTCATCGTCCTCATCATCATCCTGCTGGCCACTGGGGTCATCCCGACCGGGGGTGGGGGGGGTTCCAAACCCAACCCGGGACCCACCGCCAAACCCACATCCAAACCCTGAGAGGGGCAAAAAACGGAAACGCCAGTCTGGGGTCGATTTTAATAACGTACGGGAATAAAACGTCGTAAGTCGTGGAAAATAAACAAAAACAAAAACAACTTTTCTCTTCATGAATCAGGATTCATTCAAATCAATCAAATATTATTATTATTAAACTACTTTTGTTTTTGAACCTGTTTATAAAATCGGCGGGTGCATGAAATAATATTCTTTCTACTGTTCTCATGTAAAACATTTATTATTTTGTACCAGAACATTTAAAACATTTTATATATTAAAAAATTAAAACAGTTTTTTTTCTTTTTAGAATTTATTTAAGTTAGAAAAACTAATATGAGATGTTACAAAGAACCTTTATAAATATTTTTATAGATTATTATAGAATTTAATTCTTTTTCTAGAAGCTTAAAGATGATCGAATGATAACATAAATTCAACCTTCGATAACATCCAAACATTAAAAATATTAAACATAAATTTGGGATTTAAAAATGATTCGTAATATTTCTCTATCGATGTCAATTTCCTTTTGTTTCATACTAAAGATAAAATATTTGAAACATCTGGAACGGTTACGTAATATTAACCTTTACTAAGCAGCCACATGAACCCTGAAAACATCTGGAGGCTCATTTGGATCGACCGGAAGGTCCCGGAAGATCCGAACTTTCCTGAGAATTTAAAACAGGTGGAAATTTGGACCTCTGGACTCTTCATGATGTTGCACAGTCCAGATGTTTTGGGTTTTGATGGCTGAGCGGGGAGATTCACTTCCATGTTGTCGGGAACGTTATGAAGGAAAATTTGCTGAACTTTAGTGGCTGTTGGGATGCTGGTGAGTTTGTGATGATTCTAGTGCAATAATGAAACTCGGTTTAACTTCTGATCGCTGTTACCATAAAAACAAACCAAAAGTTGAAAGCTTTTGTAAATATATTTTATTAATATTTTTTTTTCTTACCCAAGTCGACTTCGAAGTTTCGTTTCTGTCATTCTTCTATTCCATTATTACATATTAACTCTAATTATTGGTTTTAGCCGCCGTCGTTATTACTGATTATTACATTGAAATCTCGGCATCATAACATTCAAACATTCTGATCTTGAAACTTTCATTTCTGCTTGTAGGAATAATTTTATAACAACCCCACGTGTCTGTATAATAGTTCCAGTTGGGAGTCATTTTACTGGTGTTTGTATTTTTCTGTACTTATTTTCTTTATAAACATGTAAACACCTGCTTGGGGGTGTAAATGTTTCAGATTTCCAAATAAATAAAAGCATAAACGACTTTGGTGTGTGGTTTTTTTTTTTGAAATTAATTAAATAACTTTTACAATTCTATTTTATAAGTTTCTATAAGGTTCAATCTGAGTTTGTATGTTCTCCCCGTGTCTAGGTGACTTTTCTCCAGGTACTCCGGTTTCCTCCCATGCCGACGGGGTAAATTGGAGACACTGATATTGTCCGTATGTGTATCCGTACTTTGTTAGAGATTAGTGACCTGTTCAGGTGTTCAGTGTATTCGGCAAGTGTGTGTCACACCGTGACTCTAAATAGGATTAAGTGCCGGTATCACCAAATCATGGATGAACGACTCTAATAATGTATTACATTTTATTTACTCTTAAATTGTAGTTTTACTCACAGCAGTTGTAGTGACGCGTTTTCACCACGAGAGGGAGCTGCACAGTACATACACCTGTAACATGAAACGTAAAGTTACTTAAAAATAAAACCAGCTGGTCTACACACACCTTGTGCTGGTTGGTTAGAGCTGGTTAACTAACTTTTAACCAGTTTTGTGTATTTTATTCCTGGATGAACCCGCTGGTCCATCATAATAACAGTGCAAATCTTACCAGTATATTCAAATTGATTCATTTTGTGCTGATAATTTAGCTCAAGACAAGAAAAAACACCCCGATACTGGTCAAGAGTTCATTAACAAGTTATAACCGACCATCACCGGGTTTGTTTCCATCAGCTTTTTTATTAGCAGGGCTGCAGGATAATAAATCCGCCATTATGTGGTCATGTGTCAGTGTGGTCGTGTTAGCATGAAAGCTTTGCATTGTTCGGTTCGACTAGCTGAATACGGTTTTTGTTTAGAACAGCCAAAAGTCATTCGGCAACTTAATCCAGTTCCTGGGATGTAGTTAGTACAGCAGTTACACTTCCGTACACTAAACAAAAAAACAAATAGAGAACAAATGTCACCTCATAGGATTTTTATAAGTTTAACACGTGAGCCAAAAGTATATAAACACAAACATGAGTCTCATTCCGAAACCATGGACGTAGCATCTCAGCTAACATTCACTATAAATGTGACAAGCGAGAGGTAAGCGCACTGTAACGTAGTGTGTATACACTTGCACGGGGAAATGGAACGCTTCACTTCGGGTAAGTGAGGGCCTAACATTCGACCGTGGTTCTCTAGCTCTCTAGCGCCAGCTTTTGTTTTTATACTTCATTTCTATGCCAATTACAAATCCCATTTTTGATTCGCCGATGGCCGCTATTAACCAATTAAAAAGTCCCGCCCCCTCCGCCACGAACTCCATCGTTTTTGTTCTTTTTATCGCCCTAAAAAATATATTTATATATTTTGTCCTTCGTGTACAACTTTGTTTGTATTAAAGTTGTGTTAGATTAGATTGTGCCGTTAATAAATTTTAACAGATGTTCAAAAAATCCTCAACAAAGTTCTATTTTCACTCTGTGTGTATTTTCACTCTGTGTGTATTTTCACTGTGTGTGTGTGTGTGTGTGTGTGTGTGTGTGTGTGTGTGTACCCTTATCTTCGCCCATGTTGTGGGTTTGGGCGGGGTACTGATGTGTTTGCACTGCTGGTTGCCAGATTGTTATAAATGAAACCCGCTGTAAATGAACGGTTTCTTTACCAGACGGAGCTGGAGACCGTTACGTTTAAAAATCATCAACCAGGCAACCCTGTGGGTCACGCTGTGTGTGTGTGTGCGCGTGTGTGTGCGTGTGCTCGCGCCCCTTCCCCAAAAAGCTTTATATTCCGAGCACACACTTTATACACAACACACCCGTATATACACACACTTTGCCAACACAGTCGTACACACACTCGGTACACACTTATATACAACACACACACACACACACACACACACACACGTATACGCACTTTTAAATCTTATCAATACTCTCGTGTGAGACGCAAAGAACCGCGACCAGGACCTCCGGGGCACTAAAACACAAACATGGTAAAGTTTATCTCTTCTTATGACTTGTGTTTATATGGAGTTTTACAATATACGAAAGTGTAGCTGTGTGTGTGTGTGTGTGTGTGTGTGTGTGTGTGTGTGTGTGTGTTCTGTTTACAGTATATAATGTATATATATATATAATTTATTACTATTGTTCAGTAATAATAGGTGATGGAAGGCAGTGATGGTCTAGAGATCAGAATGTCACCGGTTCAAGCCCCACTACAAGCAAGTTGCCATTGTTGGGCCCCTGAGTGAGGCCCTTAACCCTCAATCTCTCAAAACGGTGTACAGTTGTCAAGTTGCTTTGGATAACGACTATAACAAGTACAAGTATTGTACACGTATTTGTGATATTTGTGTGTATAGTTGTCTGGCGGCACGGTGGCTAAGTGATTACAGCACTGTCGCCTGACAGCAAGAAGTCCCGGGTTCGATCCCCGGGTCGGGCTGGGGACTTTCTGTGCAGAGTTTGCATGTTCTCCCCGTGT
>JAOUQU010042522.1:0-17299 GCA_028566735.1 Ammoglanis amapaensis
CACACACACACACACACACACACACACACACACACACACACACACACACACACACACACACACACACACACGCACTGGTTTGCACACACTGTAATGAAAATTGCTCATGCATGACCCAACCAAAAGCTCACTGAGTCACCAGTGTGAATGTATGACAGGCACTTACCCTTTACATCAGGCCTTTGGGATGAGAGAAGTTTTTTCTTCACAACGGGTGCAAATGAATGGTTCTGAATATCTTTGTATTTTTGTAATAAATGCATTTTAACATTGGCAAGAGGTCTAGAATATGAATTGAAAGTTGACAATTCAAATGAGCTCTGTTCAGCAATCAGTGTCAGACCCTTGATTATTGTGTCAGACCCAAGTTTTTCAAAAAAAAGTTATCACACAGATAAACCATGTTTAACAGACATTAAATGTCATAGTATATCATTGACATTTTGTGTTGTAGAAGTTTACATCACTTCTAAACCCCATTCTTTATAAAATAAAAAAATAACTGATATTAAGCCTTTTAAACATAGCATTTTTAATTTGTAATGATAATAATAATAATAATAATAATAATAATAATAATAATAATAATAATACAATTCTTAGAACTACATTGTTAAACCAGTCATATCTCCAATGACCCACAATAATGTTTAAATAATTACAATTTTGTCATTTTATCAAACAAAGCATGTGTTTGTATCAAATAGTTTTTTATTAACATCTGCACATCTGCAGTTGTTTTCACACACCCAATTTGACACACTGTTTTAGTTTTTTTAACATTGAAAAAATGATTGAAAACAAGCTGTTGTAAAATATGTTACATTTATTTGTATGACAAAATGAAAATTGCAATGAAAAATTATTCAGAGATTGAAATTCAAAGGCTTTTAAAATGCACAATCTGATGACAATGATTTACTTCCATAGTAATTCTGAATATCGGTTAGGAAGAAAAAGGGAGAAATAAAAGAATAGCAAACATTCTCTGAAAACAATCTTAGGGGAAATAAAAGCTCACTTGTATTAAATAATGACTTCTAAAAGTAAGATAAAAGAGGCTGTGAAGAAAGGAAACCTAACCGAGTCCCTTGAGAAGTCCCTAAAACTGTCTAAATATGGGAAAACGTTAAGTAAGTGTGTTTGGATTTCTTTCGCACAGCAGTGGAGTGTTTCAGGTCATGAGACTTTGCACCAACATATTTCTTTTGCTATTTATTATTACTGTGTTGATTAATAGAGGCTATCGCAGGGTCCCCTGATAATACCCTATGTCTGGAAGATTCCTTGCTTCTTCACCACTGCTTTAAAAAACAAATGCAAACTCTATGGAATTTTGAACACACACCCTTACAGGAAAATTATAGCCTTAAAAGAGAAGCTTAATATTGCCTTTATTCAACAACTTGACTATATGCACACCCAGAGCACAATACAGCATCCACTGCTCTTGTTTTTACTGTCATAAAACAGGAAACAAATGAAGTTATGATACTCTGCAAGTATATATTCTAAAATCCACCATGACCTAAACCAGAGAGCCTGAACTGATGTTGGAGTTTTAGAGACATCAAGGAACACAACTGGTTATGACGAAAGTATTGAGGCACATTGAAATGAGTGCAAAACCGCAAGCTTATATGTAAATTGTTGATTTGCTCAATTGGCTTAATCATTGCGATACAACATGCTTGAAGTAAGACGGATGAGACAGACATGATTATATGTGGAAAAGCCACCAAATCCACTCTAAAGGCATTTTTATGTATCTATGCTTGGCTGGATTTTCCTCACTGTTTCTTGTTTAAACTTGTGTTGTAGCTTGCTATGTTGATGACTTATGAGAATGAGGGTGAGTCCATGCCATGAAATTACATTCTGACTTCAAAAACAAGTGTATCACTGAACATGTAGAACATGTTTACATAGTGTACTTTATCATCCCAACACCCAGAAATATATTGGCAGATTTCACAAATGCATACTCCATGTTAAGTAGCATTAGATAGAACAGTCTCAGAGACTCTTTCTTACTGCTGAATAGCATGAAACATCTTTAATAAGATAAGTCCTCCTCCGGATTATGTGCCCCTGAATTACAGCAGTGAACAAGACCATTAATTAGTGGACAATTGGTCAGAATTGGTACACACATCTTTTCAAAAATCTTTACAAAAACTTACACGTTAGCTTGGAGTGCCATACATTTATAATTGAATGTCTAAAAAAGATCATGCATTAGTTTCCACATATTTGGGTTAGTGATATTTAAATATGACAAAGATCCAAGTTTTGGGTTTAAAACCTGTGTTTATCTGTAGAAAGGCTGATGAGATTGAAAGACCATTGGCAAACAGGCAGAATCCACTTCTGTTTACATAAGACTTTTATTTAAACTGTCTCATATGGCGTTTAATTACTAAAGCTTACAAAGCTTTGTATATCACTGTTTGGAAAATTTTACCAAATGACAACTGTTCTTCAGTCACAAATCTACAAGAAGACTTCTGCAGACCATTGCTGAGCTATGGTCCAGATTATACAATGCATCATTAATAGCCAACAGCTTTAGAAAATCAATATTTAGTTTTTGTGTTCTAACTATTTTATTATGCAAAGGCAGAAAATTACTCTAAGAAACATTGCATTTTATGTTTTATTAAAGCCATTGCCTTCCGAAAAAAAAAATGAGTTATGGCTCTATAATGATAATAAGATCAATTCAAAGATAGTTCAGCTTTACTGACAGGTCCCACTTTATAATAAGTGTCCCTAAGTACTATGTACTTACACATTAACAAACTATGTAAAAACAGTGTAACTACTGATGAAATACACATTGTTACTGATAAATTACAATGACACCGGCTTTGTAAGTACACATGTGTATTTTCACTTATGTAAATACACAAGTGTAACAGGAGGAGTGTACTATGATTTTAAGGTAATGGTATACGTGTACCACAGACTAACAACAATATACTTACAGAGTAAAATAAGTTGTCTGTTAAATGAAGGAGCATTTGGCTTTTAATAGTTTTGAATTGGTACACGATATGAATGTAATGACCGATCCAGAAATATCCTGAAACAAATCCTTTTCCTCCCACTGAAACAACACATCAAGCAGCCCATGATTTGCAGTTGCATTAAATAAAATTAAGAAAAAGTTGCCTCACTAAGTCACTTTTAGAAGAACTTCCTCTGTTTTATAGTATAACCAGAACCAAAAATGGCATCTCGGGGAGATTGTTGCCATTTTATTATTCCTTACAATGCAGCCGAATAGCTTTGCTGAATATGGGGAAGAAGAATAAAAACCATTTCAAAGAGAGGTCAGGTGTGAACATTATCTCTTCTCCTCTGCCTCCATTTCCAGAATCTGGCTGCTATATAATGGGAAAGACCTTGCTCGTGCCCTCACATCCTAAGCACAGTGCTCTGAGAATAAGAATCACGACTAAAGAACAGACGAAGATGATCTCCTAACAGAAATAAATCCTTTCCCAATGTGTCGAAGGCCACTTCATACTGAACACAAAACATCTGAGCAAAGCCTGTTAGCGCTGCTAATCCATTCTACACCAACCAATTTTATCTCACTTTTTTCCTGTCTACAAAAATGTGCTATTAACAAGGTGGAACAAAGTAATAGCAGTTTATAAATTTGACACCTACTTTTTTTCTATATCTTTTTGAATCACTTCAAGTTTCTGTTCATGGTGGGTTCCGTGAATAAAGTTCTGTTCAATCATTTGCAGTAACACTAGACCAGAAGACGCCTCATTGCCCTGCTGCCTCTCACTATCACCAACCATCCTGTGTCATTTTTGAGAGACCTTCTGGTTCCGAGATACCACCATTTCTCATGACCTCCGGTGGGAGCCCATCACCTCCATCATCAAAAAGGCCCAGCAAAGGATTTACTTTCTGTATCAGCTGAGAAAGTGGGGTCTGTCTCAGAACCTATTGATCCAGTTCTACAATTTTAGTTATTAAGTCCTTCCTGTGTACTTCAATCAGATTCTGGTTTGGAGCTACTACTAAACAGGACAGGACCAGACTGTAGCGAACTGTGAGGACAGTTGGAAAAAAATCATTGTCAACCTCTCTGCCTTCAATTCAGGAGCAGTTTTAATCCTCAGACCATCACCTTCATCAACAGCTGATCACTTTCATCAACGATGAATGGTTCAACTATTATCATACATGTTTACACTGATGTGGTGAATATTATTGGATATCATTTAATCTGTTTAAGGTTGCAATTTCTTTGAATAACTGTTAAGCATTCTGTATAGAACATGTCATTTTATGGTCTACAATATGTAGAGTATATGCTAGATGTGTATGCTAGAGACACTAACAGCCAGAAAATTGTATTCTTTGTATGTGTGAACATACAATATGTAAAAATGCAAAAATACAAAGATAAGTGTAGACATATACAAATATGTATGTAAAGTTTATATAAAACATATTTGTAAAATTTTGAATATGTAAATTTAACCACGACTCAGAAGGATTATGTTCCACTGGGAAAACATTACAAAAAACATTTCAAGGCTTCTGCTAATAGATAGACACATTTTTCCTCCTAAAGGAAATGATTAAATCCCCTTTGGACATACCCAATCAGATCTATGTAGACACCTATCACGCTGATAGCACCCAGTGGACCAGCATAATAACCACTAAAGCCTTAAAAGGAAAGTTGGATCAATTAAAAATTAACGAAAATTAACTAAAATAAAACTTGTTTCAGGGGCACTTCATATCAGTAACGATGTTTAATGCACACTCCTCAGAACAAATGGCTTTTAGTCTATAAGCTGTCGCTCAGGTCGTTGGGCTCAGAGTAAGTCAATATAGATGAAAAGGAGAGAACCCCAGGTATGTGAAAGGAAGGTTAACTTCAATCAGAAAGAGCTTTGTAGAGTGCACAATCCCACGACCTGAAGCAGAGTAATTAACCACAAAGACCACATAATGCTTTTCCTTCAGTTCAGCATGTTTTGGTCCATCTATGTGGACACAATGATTTTCCACAATGCTGTTTATTGATGGATGTAGGAATGCAACTTCTTGTACTATGTGAGAGTAATTCCTTGTTGCTGTTCCTGTTTGGGGTCATCATAGTGGATCGTGATCTGCATTATTCATTTGCCATTATTCATTTGTCTTTCCTAAGGCAACCCTCTCATTTATTTTAGATTTCAGCATCCAGCCGACACTGTCAAAAACTGTTAGTGGTGGGGTTAGAACCAGCAACCTTCTGCTTATTAGTCTAGTAAACAGGCATGTGACTAGCACTTCAACGAACTAGTTTGTGATTTCTAGTGGCTAGAGTAGCACCCAGCCGACTGGTGGCAACACTAAGCTTTGAACTGCTTCACCTTCTTATAATATTTTTTTAATGATCTATGCAAATTACTTTCACACTGCTCAGCTAAAACATGTTAGCATAATTTACACACTCTTAACTCCACAAGAATTCTTAGTCCTGTAATATAGGAAATTAAGATATTTATATCAGTTTCTTTAACTTTTTTATGTTGCACCAATGTTGGTGGGGTGGATCACAGTGTTTTATATTTGAGGTGGATCATCAAACAGTGAATCATGAACAATGCACTGTGTAAAGATGTCTACATAATCAATTTGCCAATTCGATTGCCTCGTACTTATTGTTCTAATTTCCAGTTCCAATGCATTTGTGCACATGAGTGTAGTGTATCAGGACTGGATGAATAATAATAAATAATATTAGCAAAATAAAATTACAATTACAAAAGCACTGACATGAACATGTAATCAGTAATATGTATGTTTGTGTTTTTGTGCGTGTCCCTCATCTGGTGACAGATGTTTGTGTATTGCACTTCTAGTATAATTTATGCACTGAATTGATCTGCAATTTCAGCCAGACTAGCTCCTCTGTTGGGTTGTATCAGATACCTAACATTTTATGTATTCTAGGATCAATGAGTTCCATTATTTATTTATTCATTGAACATTTTATTGTCATGTTTTAAAACCTGTGTCGTATCCATGACAGGACAGATTCGTTCATCACACAAGTTTTAAACAATTCCACATTCCACACATTCAAGCCACATCAAACACAGTCGTGGATAGTTTGGTTTTTTAATTCGCCTTACCTGCATGTTTTTGGACATGAGAGAGAACATACAAACTTTGCACAGAAAGCCCCTGATGACTACTTAGCCACCATACCAGTCCCATCGTAGATATGAGCAACAAACTTGTGTGTTTTAGAGATACTTTAACTTTAAATTGTATAGCTTTAATCATTTGTCGAGTGGCATGGTGGCTTAGTGTTTAGCACCGTTGTCTTATAGCAAGAACTCCAAGGCCCAAAGTCCCAATAGAAAAACCTGACAACCTACTTCACAAAAAAACTCTGTGGTCGGATCGATAGTGGTCCACAAAGCACCCAAGTGTCAGACACAACTGTAAAATGGGTAAAAAGAATTGTCTCCAAACAGTCACTCAGGTATTTATACCGATACTGAAAAATATCTCTGTTTTGCATTCTGCTCTAACAAATGATTTTCAGTGCATCATAGAAGCAAAACTTCACTCTATTGAGTAGCCAAGATTTATTGATGCCAAAAGACATAGAGATGCCAAAAGCATCTGGCACAGGCCAACAGAAGCTACTGTGGCTCAATCCACTGATCAGGTTAATCCAAGTGATGTGGTAAATGTGCCACATCACACAGTGAATCAAATACTTTCTGAGTAGGCACCTTATAGGGTACATATAATACCTATTTTAAACAAGTTAGAATATGTCTGTGGGCTATACAAAAAAATGTCATGAAAATCACCATCACATAAAGAACTAATACCATTTTTTTTGCCAATTTTACCCCTTTCCATAATATACTTCATGGCAAAACATGAACAAGCTAGTTAATGCTGAGCAACGATTGCAACACACACGCACACACACACACACACACACACACACACACATTATTTGACAGTACTCAAAGCAGTCTGCCGAGAACTAATTTGCACACAAGATTCTTAGTGATAGTGATTCTTAGTTGCTGGAACATTACAAATGATTGTTACACACTAATATGTATTATTTGACTAGGAATAGTTGTAAAGAGGTGAGAACAAAACACTTTCCTTTACTTGGACTATAGTACGTAGATACTATTAACAAAATAATACTTGCTAAAGGGCATATACTGTAAGTGACAACCTGGCATTGGTGAAGCTTGCAACATTTTGATTACTGGTCCAGATTTCAGCTCCTACATACCACAAGATTGCTTTAGATGCCTTGTGGTGTCAATGTGTAAGTGAGTTGGACCTGTTCTGGCTCATGAGCCAATACAATAAATTCCACTTCTGGGTAAGAATCTAATTGCAGTAGAGGGAGGTACTTTTTCAGAGCTGCAATTAAGAAGATGCAAATAATAAAGCTGACAAAGATAACATTGCAGAATTACACCCTCTGGAATGGAAAGTTGCCCCTCTATAACCTTTCAGTCTTATGTATTAGTGTCCCAGTTCACTAATCATATCCACTCCATATCCGATACCTCAAACAAGCTCAAAGAGAGCCTGCAATTCCACATTTCCTTTTATATGATCGCCATTAAAAAGTGAATGTGCAGTTGTTGAAGTCAAGTGGCTTCTGATAAATATTGTAAAGCTATGAACTAGAAGGAAATGAGACTGGTAAATCAACACTTCATGAAACAGAGGATTTTAAAAATACTAAATAAAAATTACAATCAGGCTTGTCAGATGAGATACATTGATCTCTTTAACCAGCTTCAAAGAATGCTTAACTCTGGTCTCTTTGTGCATCACGGCCCGGTCTTGCATCAGACGATATTCATTTAATTCTCTTTTGATGGGCTTCAAACGCCTTGTCATGCTGGTCTTCATCTGCCAACTGAGATTGGATGGCAAATAAATGATGCCTCCAGAAGCAGTTTATGATTTATTAGATTAGTCCACTTTAAAGTGCCACAAAATTCAAAGTCATTTATCATTGATTTCTATTAAATAAACAGTGTTTAGACCGTTGATGATTTAACTGTAGAAATGACAGTTCTGTATCTAAATATGAATTTATACAAAGAATTGATTTAAAGTACTTAGTTAATTTAAAGTACTTAATTCATTACAAATAACTTGTGCAACACCAATGAACACACTGCATATGAATCAAATGGTAAAGCAATTAGCCAGCCTATTTGCTCTATTTAAAAAAAATAATAATAAGATCGATGCATCAACAGTAGGATTATCAACTGCATAACAGTGTTTAAAGTCAGAACTCTCAGGTTTAAATCTCTACATTGCTAGTTTGCAGAATTGGAAGTAGAAGTAGTTACCTCATTCGTGCAGAAACGCTCATACTTTCATTTATACAATGACTTATACACAGATAACACATTATGACCATATTCTCGATATGGTGTTGCTCCCCCTTATGTTGCCAAAACAACTACATTATGATAACAAATATGATGATAAAAGAGGCTCTGATACATAGGTGTAGTGATTTCTCTACAATTTCAATCTACAAGAGCTTCAGGTCAGGTTTCTTTATATTGTTCATAATGGTTAATCCTTAATTCATTGTATGTATTTTTAAAGACATTCGCCCAGAGACTTTTACAAGATATTGGTACCCACATAGTTACAGAACCCCACTGTTTGCTTGTACCTGTGATTACAATCTAATATTAGGAATGTTACTATATAAACAACAAAACGTGGATGCAAAAAAGCCTCATTTTAATTATTTACATTGAAGCCAAATTAAGCTAGAGTAATTAGTAAATACAACTGCTAGCTCCAAGCTGCTTTGCCAGAATGAACTAAACATAATCCTACATACGACTACAAATTTGTCAAAGTTCAATGTTTTATAGAAATGTACGTTTTAATCTTAAATAGCAATGACATACACACATAGCTATGATGTGAACTTACAATATAACATATAGCAAACAAGTAACCACTTGCATATGTACTAATTTTAATAAATCGTCATTTTTTTTTCAATATGAGATTATATGCACATGCATAGTGCAGCTAAAAATCTCTCACACTAACCCACTGCAGCTGAGATGTGGACTTGAATGAGATTGGCAGAATGTCAGACATGATTGGCAAGCTCAGGCAGGGTGGTGGCCAAAGCACAGCAATGTACTGGCACCCTGTCCACTGCGTGTTTGCATTTTGCCAAGTGTTTCTCTGTAGAAACCCAACCAACGTACAGTTGCAGTTTTATTCTGAGTGTGTGTGCATGATCCAATTTCATGAGCCAATCTATAGCAAGGAACTAAACACTGATCTGATTTGATCCTCACAATCACCTTTCTGGAAGTACCTTTTTAGATCTTTTGAGAGGTCAAAGGACCCAGAATGCAGCTTAGAAAATGATTTGATTGATATGCTATCAACCCCCTAGCAAACAGGCACTGGAGAAAAAAAAAACCTCAAACCATTCAGGCCCGGGTAGGGTGGTGTGCAAATTTCCTGTAGCAGAATAATATCAAATTCAATCTCAAATCAAACCAGATCTTAAAATTATCGACTGTATGTATAGTCAGTTAAGGTATATTTACAGTAAACAGTTATTATCAGTTAGAAGTGAGTCTGTAATAGTGTTTAGCAAAGCACTAATTCCAAGAAAAAGTTGTACTAGTGTTAGCAATGCTTAGTTAAAAAATAAAACATATAATATATTAAATAGATATTACATAGCCAAACGAGTTTTTAAATAAATACACTACATGTATACACAACAGTATGTTGAATTTTTTAAACTATACCCAGGTCGACTGTGTGCACAAAGCAATACCCAGTTGACATGAGTTTAGTGTGAAACCTAATTTGAACCCTAATTTTTTGGTCTAAACCAGAAAAGGTATTGTGATTAATTAAAAATGTTTAGTCTTGTAAAAAACCTGAATTAAGAAAATTGAGTGGGTAGGACAATAACAATGTAGTGTATGTAGCATCACTGGTCTAAAACATCATGACTGAAGTACTTTACGATCTGATTTTAACTAGATTAGGCAGTTCAAGCTTATAAATGAAAGCTTTTGCAAATGATATCGAGCATTTGTGAGCATGACCCGAGGCACATGTTTGAAGTTTGAAATGGCTCGGAACATTTAATGCAGGTGGGTCTAACACTGACGATGAAATGAAGCTTCAAAGAACAGAGACCAGAGAGTATGAGTGTGAATGAAAGGAAAAAAAAAGATAATTTGAACGGTTAACGAAAAGGTTAGAAACAGGCTAGAAGTCACTGTGGCTGCTCAAGGTTAGTCTCTTGTGGGTGTTCTCGAAAGCCATTGCTTTTGGCGCTGGAGAGTGTGTGCTGAACAGAAAAAGTTTCGAGGTCAAAATGTAAACAGGTGAGTGAAAGAATGTTCTTACTACATTTGTACTTTAATTTTAAACACACCATGTATCTACAAGTATGTGGTCACCACTCATCAGCTAGGTATTCAAAATTTAAAAAGAATGAGGGTACATTAAAAAAAATCAAAGAAAGATAAAAAAAACTAGAGACCCCTAAATGAGTATTGAAGGGGGGAGTATTTTTAGAAATAGTCACAGTCCTTAATGATGCATGGGCATTTTTAATATCAGCAAAAAGAAATATATTTTAGCCCCTGTTGCTTTTTACTTGAAACTCAACTTCCTTTTAAAGCATCTTTAAGTGCACTTGAATCACTATTTCTCCTGTCCAACAATAAGGTATTTTGTACAAACATTACCTTGTAACAAGATCCCTACCAAAAATTATTCAATTTTTAAGTCAGAACAGATAAAGGAATGCCTGGAAGGAAATGTTGTCCAGTGATGTGAAGGATTTATTTATTTAGATGTTTTATGCTGTGCTGTTTCATACAGTGATAATATTCATGTTTGCAGTTTATCATTCATGCATTTTTGTAAGCCAATTCCTTAAAGAAAATTATAATTGACATATAAGACAGCAGTAAAATGCAATAGCACAAAAAAGCTGACATCTAAACTCATTTAGCATCTCAGACCTGTCGGGCTTGTAATCGACTCAGAAAGTGCTAAAAAGATTCCTCATCATACAATGCTATTCACAAAGTGGATTCATTTATTAAGTCGGATAGTGTTGAGTAAAAAAGTCTGTATGCAAACATTCACATGGTTGAGGGAAAGTGTCAGTTGCAGTTCTCAGTGAGCAAAGTGGGAAAATATAATAAAGTTACGAAACATTACACTACTACATACAAAGAAAGAAAGAAGGAAAGAAAGATAAATTAGTATGAATAAAGAAGTACCATTGATATTCAGATTGATGCTTAATAATCATCTGAACAGAACCCTGGCCTCATCTCTGTTAAACACATTTCAAAATAACTTAACTGTTGACTGTATGCAAGGCCTTCACATCCAATAGCCCTTGACCTTATAATTGTCTCATCCAATTGTTTCGACCCCACAGTTGTCCTTTATAAACTCTCATAGAAAGCCAGAGATGAACACTCATCTCTTGAGATGACTTTGTGCCAGCTGGTCTGTACCCACACATTTTCCCTACTTTTAACTGCTCATCTTCTGCCAGCCAGTGACATCATTTGAACCCACATACTTTTCATGTAGCACAAGTGGCACACACCCACGTATAGACCTGCTAGTGCACACACTGCATGTGCAGAACTCCATCACTCATCATAAAAGGTTCGGGAATGTATTTATTTTCCAATAAATTTAAATAGCCAAAACATGCTTGTCAATTACTAGTAAAAGTATAGTGTATGTGATTATTATTATTATTATTATTATTATTATTATTATTATTATTATTATTATTTAAGTTGGGCTGCTTGTATTTACTCATATTTTAACACTGAATACAACATACATTATATGATAAAGACCTAGGAAAGTGCATAACCAGAATGCATCCAAAAAGTAAGAAGCTATAAAACATAATAGGCTGATGGAGAGCCAGAAACTATTGTTGCCAAAGAACATAATACACTGTGTATAATATTCATCTCATTATGATTGATCAAATTGATTTTTAATTAGAACCTCTGTCTCGTGTCAGAATCCACCGTCATCAAAAGCCTTCTAGACCTTTTTAAAGGCCAGTCAAAGTACCTATGCTAACTCCTGCCCACCGACAATGTTCATGTAAGAAAAAAAAGAACAACAAAACAATGACTGAGAAGGTGAATTCAACGTCCAAGATAGATTTAGATAGAGAAGAATTGTTTGGGTCAGAGATGTTTCGACACATTAGTTCCTGATGTGTGTATGCCCAATATTTATATATCTAAATAAACTCTAAATGTCAGTTGAAAAAGTATGGACCAAAAAACAATGCCAGTCTTAGGAATAGCAAATGATAGTTTTCTGTGTGTAACACACTGGAATCATGAAAAAAAACTTACTATGATTATGTTTTTATAGAATAAAGACCTTTGTATTTGTATTGTATTTCTGGAACAATTCATTGTAATCAATCAATGACTAAACATAAATGCAACTGACATAAGTAAAATATTTTTATGAACATTTTTTGGTATGAATCGCCAATAATGAAGACACCCATACCAATACTTTTTGATAATTAAATTACCTTCTCTAATACTCCGTAAATGCATGTTATCTAACTAACTCTGTGTGTGTGTGTGTGTGTGTGTGTGTGTGTGTGTGTGTGTGTGTGTCAGGGCTTATACTAGTACAATTATATTTAAAGCACTTAGCAGGCACTTTATAGAAAGTGATGTACAATATCGTGACATTACTGTATAAACACTGACATGGCTGAATTGGGTCTCGTTCAGGGCCCAACACAGACGTACTTACTGTTGTAAATCTTAAGCTGTATCTTTAATGCTAGACTATGTATGTCCAAGTCCATTAATGTTTATTTTATCTATGCACAAGTACAATCAAAATATTGATTGTATCGCTACTGTTGCATAACATCAGTATAGAAAAATGCAGTCACATTACATTACTAAAAATGTACATAGAAATTAAAAAATGACCTGTTGCAAATTGAAAATTAATATTGATTAATTTTGAAATTTTAATTAATTAATTTTGACTAAACTAATACTTGCATCGTTATGTATCTGGGTATTCTCTGCCTAACTGCAATGCCTCTTTTAATGATGCGTGCCTCTGGGCCATGTGTTTGCTAAGGCCATGGGGGCATAAACTTAAGTATTGATCATATTATACATAGAATTAATACCAGTGTTGGTATTGATTTTAATCTATCCATCGATCGATACTCATCACTATTCTACATGCAAAAAAGCACAACCTTTTGCTTATTTATCTTGACCAATCTGAGAATGCAAACATTGCAGTTATAATTCATAATGTGTATTGTGTTTGTGTATTATTTAATGTTTTTAAAACATTACATGATTTTTGAAATACACGTTTCTCTTTTATGTAGATTTTAGAACAGCACATCAATATATCAGCTTAAATGTTTGGAATAATGACACATTCTGACAGCACAGGGTGTTCTGACACAAAGATTTAAACTGTACCCATTTAACTGTTCAGAAGAACAGACTGCATATTGAATGACACTTGTGTTGCTGCATTTACTCACATAATAGCTGACAAGTTTTTGGCTCTTTTAGGAGTCTTTTCTGTTATTTGAGATGGGTTATGTGTCAGTTTATTTTAGTTTGAACTCATTTTTTAAAACCACAGATCAGATTATTACTCACAGACTCAATCACTAGCACCTAGAAGCAGACAATCCAACGTTTGCATGATTTTAAAGAGGCAGAAGTGAAACATAATGCCTTCACAAAATAGGTTCAATGTTAAAATGTCTTATCAACTATGGCTAATGCATTTTTTACCAGTTCATGTGGGTGCCTGAATGAACAGTGCCATGCAATCCATGTTAAACGTGCTATGGCTAAGTCCAATTTCACACCTCCCAGACTCTCTCTCTCTCTCCCTTTTGCACTGAACTTACTTACACACCCGCACATTAGCATTCGGATATGCCTAGCCGGGTTCAAAATCACTGCCGGCCAGTTCTGATAGGTTTCTAGAGCTTTTTTTTTAATTTAGCTAATACTTGTGTGGAAAAGTGTCACATTATATCAACAATGCAGACAATGTGACGTGCCACTAGCCTTGCCAGTACCAATAAAGGTGTGTCATTTAACTTCATTAAATAAGAGCTTGGGCTTTGTGGGTTAAAATATCTTCTTGCTATCAGCTGGCCAGATGTCTGTACAGTTTGTGTTGCTTGAAAAACTGTCAACAGTATTCCAGCCTTCTGACCAGTGTTTCCCAGTGAAATCACACATACTGTGCTAAAGCGGTTATGACTACTATTAGATGATGTGAAAGGAGCACATGTTAGTGGGTTGAATAAATTAAGCAGCAAAGTGAACATTCTCAAAACTGTATGTAGGTACAAATATTCTCACAAACACGGTCCAAAATCTTCTGGAAAGTATGGAGACAGTTACACCCATATATTGGTTAAATTTTCTATTTTATCAACATGGCAAATGCTGCTAGCATTGAACAGCGTCACCCCGGATAGCAGCTGCATCCCTGGCGAGACAAAGATGGCCTTTCAATTTCACAACACAATCGAATTATGTTGAAGAACAACGCGACAGGTCTTCCTGGCAGCTGCATCAATAGCTATCTGTTTATCCATCCTCAGGCAGTACACCGCTGTAAGAATGGATTCATTTGCCAGCACTGCTAGCAAATGCTTGTAGCATTTATCACGGTTTTGCTTCTAAGCCGGGTCATGTCGATCCGCAACATAAGAGCTACTGACGCCAGCCAATCAGAGAGCAGCTCCGCTCCCGAAACAAATGCGAACGTGTGGCAGTGGGTTTCCATTCTCCACCCCCACTTCAGCCTGGGAAAACGAGCCTGACGCACCGGCTGCCGTGCAGTGGAACGAGTGCAGTAAATAATGCATGCAATCATTTATTTATCTTAGAGCGCCGCTCACCCAGGGACACGCAAGACAGAGAGGATTGTGGGAGAGCGAACTGAAGGGAGGATGGAGAAAACAACAGTGTTATTTGTAGATCGATGGCATAGGGAAAATGGTAATGTTTCTTCACATTACAGCTTTCTCTGAAGCCACTGATTTTGTCTCGCTGTGCATCTCTGAGCCTCAAGACGGAATACACTATTAGGTGATAGTAAACGTCAGGGGAGAAATTTGCATGTAAGCTCATCATTCTTAAACTGAAATAATGAAAAAATATGCAGCTTTAAAAGTACATTTCAAATACCAAAGGTATTGAGAAGCTTAGAGATGCAAAGGCTCCAGGGAAAACTTCACCATTACCAGAATCAAATTATTTAGATGAAAGGTGATGACTGATCTTTGATCAGCACCCTCACATTAGATGGCTTGAAGCATGAAGTATAACATTGGTCCTAACCTTTACTTCCATAACACTGTTTTCAGCATTCTTCCCAGGGTGATTATTAATATATGCCATGCAATTTACCAGGTATGTAGAGATTGATAAACACTATTTCTCATAGACCTCTTAGTGACATAGGACAAGTGACATAGGACAAGTATAGGAAAGGTCCTTGAAACAAAAAAAATGATTGCCAGATTTCAACATTTCCTGGTCACAAGGCATCCAGCCATCAACCTTTATAACGATTTATTCATCTTGCATTTTTCCATTCATCTCCTTATTCATCTTCCCACATTGTTTACAACATATGGTAAAACCTATATACATTCTTAGTAATCCTACACACACACACACACACACACACACACACACACACAGATCTATACATCTCACTAACCCCCGACCTCCATATACATTGAAGCATCTCTAATCAAACAATCAGCTAATTACTCCACTGTCTTTCACTTATGGTTTCATTTCTCTAACATCAAGAATGCAGCTTCTTATCATTAAAACAAATGAACAGAAATTTGAATAAGAAAAAGTCATATTTGATTATTAATTACTCTAGACAGTTTATACAAATCCTAATGTCATGTCATTATGCCTTAGCAAATAAAGCTGATGGGAGTGCACGGTTGCCTATAATTAGGTGATTGCTTCCTCTTAACCAACACAGTTATTAAGAGTTATTCACAGATTTGCCAGCTCCTTGTTAGGAAACCTGCCTTTTCAGCTGATGACGCAGTAAGAAGAAATAACACACAGATATTCATAAGAAACTTAGTATAAGATTAAGTATAACCTTAATAAAAAAGACAGTTTTAACTACACTTTACTTTACTTTACAAGTTTATAGATACTAGTACAGTGTTTCCGTTTCTAAGAATCAGTTGAAAGATTTTGGTATTAGAAATCAGGAGCCATTTAGAAGTCTCCCTAATTATTATGTCAAAATAATAATATTTCCAATGGAACAATGGAAAGACTAATGAAGTGAAATGAAAGAGAAAATATGTCTCTGTATTGTTCCAGGCATGATCATGTGATACTACAGTGACAAACTGAATGGCTTCCATTATTCTTAGTAAAGGACAGGGGAGTTAAATCTCATTTTATTTACTCATATTAAAGCATGGGACTGAAACTGAGATTAAAATATAATCTCAAAGTTTCTGCAACATTCTCTGTATTATATTGCATAAAAGAAACACTGAATATATAATGTAAGGTATGCCATTGTTCTGTCTGCCAAAAATGACAGTATTTGCTGATTGCCTCATATCTCAACTCTATAGATCCTACAGAGCACTTAAGAGTGCAACCACCTAGCATGCCAGCCATCGAGTTTCACGACTTGCAGTTTTCTCTTTCTTGGGGCAGCCATGACCTGATGGTTAGAAAATTGGGCTTGTGATCAAAAGGTTGCCGGTTTGACATATAATGTTGGCATATCATGACTGAGATGCCCTTGAGCAAGGCACCTAACCCCTAACTGCTCCATAGTGTGTGTTCACTAGTGTGTGCAAATGTGTGTTTCACTCCATGTATTAGGTTAAACGTGGAGGTGTAATTTTGCTTTATGTAAAACATTTATTTTTTCAGCCGAAGTCTTTATCCAAAGAGAATTGCAATTACAATGGAAAACTATTTTGAGCAATTGATGGTTGGTCAGGGGCACAACAGTGGCAACTTTGTGGTAGTAGTGCTTGAACCTGTGACCTAGTCCAGTACCTTAACCACTAAACCATCACTGTATAAAAATATAAAATTTTTCCCAGAAATCGGACGTGCGCCCTATAATCCGGGGCGCCTTATACGTGTACTGAGTTACAAAATCTATA
>JAOUQU010042629.1:0-17296 GCA_028566735.1 Ammoglanis amapaensis
AATGTTAGGTAATTCTGAGCTTCAGATCAATAAATGAAGTTCAATATCTTATTTTTGTTATTAATTTTATTAAATCCGAGTTGCTGTAAAAGAATACCTGCATTGTTTTTCTTCGTTCGTCAGATCCATTGTGATTCTTTTGTTTGAAAAAAAAAAAGTGATCCCCAGCCTTTTAAAGCGATGTAGTCACACCCATGTGTTGCTTTTCTGTTATTAAAAGAAATAAGGAAGAGGAACAAGAAAAACTTTAATTGCAAGATTAAGATCTCTTAAGGTTATTTGCTCAGCTCAATTCCTCCGAAGTTAAACTTCCTCCTCGGACAATTTTCCCTAAATCACTTGGTAATGCATTTAATTATACAGTTTTATAAGAAATTTCTAATGAATATAAAAAAAAAAATCATTTAAGTAAAAGTCCATGTCTGTTCTAAATGAAAAGTCTGGTGACGCCTGATTAATTGAAGCAATGCTCATTAAAACAGTGTTGCTTCCATCACTGCTATAATAACATACCGAAGGAAAATATTTACACAGAAAAGATGTTTAGTCCTAGATGTTGAAACTTGAGTGTGATTTGCTTCCTATTAACTGCCTCTATAAATCAAGCAAACAAAAACGGCTACATTGCTTCATCACCTGGTTCAACTGACTAACCACTGATAAATACCAAAGGTGGTTTTATTAATATTAATACAAATACCAGTTGAACTGGGTGTGCAGTGGTTCAGTAAATAAATGAAATAAAAGAAAACAGACCAAACCAAAATGCTATAAAAAACTGAAAACGGACAATGACCAGGTTTAACCCTGGCGCACCAACACTGCACCACCCTTCACCCAGAAAGAAGTACGATTGTTTGATTTCTGGAATGTCCAACTTTATTAAAGTGTTTTGGGTTTATACTCACTTATTGAGATTTATCTCACCTTAGAGAGAAGAGGACGACTTTCACTGCTGTATTAAACATACAGATGTATTTTTAACATATAGATATTATTAAAAAAAACCATCAAAAATCAAACCCATGATCTTTGATAGCTGAGTTCCTTTCATAACTTGACACGATATCTGTAATCTCACTAAGAGCATTTTTTGTTGACTGTTTGCTTTATCGAGACTCCGAAGAATTTTCCAAAGAATGACTAGTTTGGTGACATCCGGCTTTGTTTTGTAGCATGAATTAAACATTTTTAGTTTAGTTTAGTTTTAAAACTGTCACCTCAAAGCAGGAAGTCCCGTGTTAAAGTCTCTGGGTAAAACAATCTGTGTGTAGTTTGTATGTTCTCTCTGTGTCTGCTCTGGTTGTCTCACACAAAGACACACAGTCAGGTTAATAGAGATACTGGAGATACTGAAATTGCCGTGTGTTCGCCTCTGGTATCTGCGACAGACCTGTTCAGGTGCTTAGTGTGTGTCTTAAATCCCAAATAGGATTAAGCGGTGGTAAAACTAGATAATGGATAGGTAGACGGATTATTTTAATGTTTGATGTTTTCGATATTTAACAAAACCATTTATTCAAGTTAGAAATATGATTTTATAGGACGATTGTTCTCCTGAAGTGGAAGGAACTACTGTATTTACTGATGTAGTGATCGTGTTTCAAAGAAAAAAACAGTTTGTTTACTAGAATGACAAAAGAACCAAAGGAAATGAATTTATCTAGTAAAAATTGGGATCCGATGTTACAAAATAAATTCTACAACACAACCAGATTGATTCAAAAATTCTGATTTGATTTCATCATCAGGCCACTGTTAGTAGAATTATTTACACACTTTAATGGGTACCTTATTTGGTTACCTTTAACCTCCCAACAACATACCTTGTCTCCAGTGTTTCCATGTACTGAACCCTAGCAACTCACATGAACATAATATGAATCACATAAACATTTTAAATTCTATTCCAATTATTTAATACACATTTTAAGTGGCATACATGGATGAGCATACAACAATTATTACAGTTACTATTTACCGATGTTTGGACCTTCCACACATAACAAATATGTTCACTCTTATCAAATCATTTTATTTTAAGTCCTCGGAAATTTTGCTTCTTGTTTTCGATGCCTGCAGAACTATTGAACATCCCAAATCTCACACAGCAGAGGGTTGAACTTGTGATCGCTCATGCGCCACGACTCCAACATTTCTGCATGATGGTGGTGTAGAGTACGCAGCTCGGTCAGTCGACCCAATAGCCGGGCAAAATGCTGTGGCTCTCGAGAATGATTCAGCTTGCAGAACTTCCACAGCACTTCCAGCATGGATTCCTGGAGTCGCTCGACAGCCTGCTGGTCTTTAACGAAGGGCCGGTCTACCAAATGATAAAGACCACTGTGTTATTACCGTGTTATGTCACATTTTATGGAGTAAATATTGGGGCACTATATACAGTTACAGCTATGAAAAAGTGACCTCAAAATTCTATACTATAAGGAACACGAATCTCCTTATAATTGTAACATCATGGATAAATTTTTCCGCATTCAGCAGACACATTTATCCAAAGCAAACTTCCAATTATGAATTATGATATATCACTTTGAGCTAGTAAGAGTTAAGCCCCTTGCTCAAGAGTCCAACAACAGAAACCTGGCAGCTCTGAGGCTTGAACCAGACCTTTAGGTCATGATATAAATTGACTAAGCAGTTTAAAAGTGAAACATAAGTTACATTAAAGTGTTGTAGATTAAAAGCTGATAAACAAGGGACGGCCTTCCTTTTCTAAAGCAGCACGCAAGCAGTAGTGGGTGATTCAGATCGGTCATTATTCACAGTCTTTTTGTTTTGTCTTCCAGGAAAAGCTGCATTCAGCCTCTTTCTTATAAGTATGAAGAATGATGTAGGTGTCTCAGGTATTTCGTTACCTGGTGATAGAATGGTGATAGCAGTGAGGAGTGCATGTTCCTCCTGCATCATCTGTAGCTCCCCAATACTTTTGTAGAAGTTAAACATCGGTGTGATAAATTCTTCAGATATTCCTGGGAAAATTTCACAAAAGAGGCGACAAGTCAAACCGGTTAAATGCAGTTACAATCACACAACAACAACAACAACAAAATGTACAGAAAATTAGATGTTAAAAATGATTGACACACTTTATCCAATTATTAAGTTATTTTTTTATTTTATTTCAACTGTTGTTCCAAATATGTTTGAGATTATTGAGTTTGTGATTACAAAGTTTTTAGTTATTAAAGTCTGTGTTGCACAAAAGCTTGATAACCATGAATTCCATACATTCATTCATCCATGATGTACTTTTACCACCGCTGAATTCTATTCAGGGTCACGGTGGGACACACGTGGAGTGAATTCACTAAATACACACAGGACAACTTCACTATTTCAAATTAAGTGCATGTTTTTAGAATGTGGGAGGAAACCGAAGTACTTGCAGGAAACCCACACAGACACAGAGAGAACATGTAAACCTACACAGAAATCAAACCCAAGACTTGTTGTTGCGAAGCGACTGTGCTGACGATTAAGCCCTCGTAAATTTCATTAAAAGTTTATTTTAGTCGTTTTGACTTTTACTAGTTTAGTTCATAAATATACTCTTGAAAAACAACAACAACAACAACAACAACAACAACAACAACAACAACAATAATAATATATAACCTTTGCTTATAGATTTATAAGACACTTTATCAATACCTGGACATTCATAGACACTGAGTCACTTTAACAACAGTCACCTTATTTATATATATATATATATATATATTTATTATCTTACAGTCGAATTCGACCCTGGGTTACTCTGTGGACCGCTACCGATCCCCAGAGTATCTCGGCAATTACATTTTACATTTTAGGTTGCCAGGTCTTTCCCCAACCCTGTATCTCTACAGGGATCTTGTGTGTGACTACGGGACAATTTTACATGTTTTTGGACTGTGGGAGGAAACCGGAGTACCCGAAGGAAACCCACGCTGACACGGGGAGAACATGCAAACTCCGCACAGAAAGTCCCCAGCCCGACCCGGGGATCGAACCCGGGACTCTTTTGTGAATTACCTTCCTTTGCCTCTTCCTACTTCTTTTACTTCTTAAATTATAGTTTAAATTAATGTTTACAATTGTTGTTTTCAATTATTAATATCTATTTTTAGCTTGTTAAACGTAATTTCGAGTGTTGGGATGGAGTGGGTATAAAACATTTCACTGCCGGTTGTTACTGTGTATAACTATGTATTTGACAAATAAACTTTGATTTGATTTGATTATAGTAAGGTAGTTGCTTTTAATAATTAGAACTTAATTTCATAAAAACTGAAAGTAACAAAACAAAATCTCAGTAACAACGATTCGAATCACACAAACTAAAGGGAATGGAAAAATAAACACATCCTGCAATTCTTTCAGAAGTTCTTTACTTTTAATTTCTTAACTGTACTGATAGGATCAGCTGGTACCAATAGGATCCTGTGGCTGTAACTGAAACTATGCACAAGATTCATCAGCCAGCAAATGAAAAAAAACATTTAACATAAACAGTGTGTTAAAACTAATGTTGTTAAAGAAAGTGTAGAACTCATGGAATAAAAATCAAATCTGACATGTAATTAGAATTTAAATTTTCTTTTCACCATTGTGCTTTTGACACATTTTGATTCCTCTGTATTTATCCAAATCTGGCCTCATTAACACACACTAGTGAACACACACTAGGGGGTAGCTGTAAGCATGCATGCTTAGCACTGTGGGCAGCCCTAGCCACGGTACCCAGGAAACAGTTAACTATTGCTCGAGGGCATTTCAGTCGTGACCTGGCGACTTTCCGATCACAGTTCATGGGCAGGAAGGTCATCGGGTTAAAGCCCCATCTCAGCAAGGGTTAGTGCAGCCGGGCCCTTGAGAAGTGGTTCTGATGTTGTCTCTGATGGTCAGACAGTATTTGGTAACTTTATTGTAAGGATCTTTTAAAGAAGGTGTCTGCAAAATGCTGAAAATGATTAAAAAATGAAATTGAATGTGCAAATGTGATGTGATTTAAAATCTAACTAGAATAAATTTAGTGGAAGTAACTGATGAATTAATGAAAGAATTAGAGAAGCACAACAATGATTGTAGAATATGTCTCAGCTTATTGCTAAACACGTTTTAGTTTGAACTGATGTATTATGGAATTGGCACATTGACAGCAAGATGTCCCGGGATCGAATGATCAAAGATGTGAAAAATGTGTCCTATAGATACACACAATCTCCTTGGCGATATGAGTTGTAGAAAAAACGATGGAAAAACGATCCACCGCTCACCCAGGACTCGGATACGACTGTAAACAGGTAAAATACCAATGTTATGTTAAATGTTAAATGCTTTGAATCTGAACACCATCTTTACATGGGTAAAATCCACTAGGAGGCAGTCTGGTCCATCACGTTTCAAGCACTGACCACTGACCAAAAACAACAACCATGTCAAAATACTCTTGGTGGGCTTCAGTGCATTTAAATATGTCTAATTAATGGAGAATACATTTACATTTTCAGCATTTAGCCGACGCCTTTATCAGTCTGAGGGTTGAGGGTTTTAGGGTTGATGGTCTTGCTCGAGGGCCCCAACAGCAGCAATCTAACTGGTCAGGATGGAACTGGTGTCTTTTGGAAACAGACAACATTATCAAATTTCTTTTTGTGAACCAAACAGATCGATATGATGCTATCTTTAAGTAATTTCTCATCTTATCAAGGAATTACTCACGAGTAATCTAGTTTCTAAAAGCACAGCTGTGTGTGTGTGTGTTCCACATTGAGCAGAATTATCAGAAACACGCCTTCATTTGGATCCTGTTCTAAAGGGCTCGCCGGCTTTGTACGAGGTCTTTGTATCGTCGTTAGGATTGGTATAATTATTATTCTTTGTTGGCGATGAAAACTGAAAGCTCTATTTTGATGGAAAGCTTTCAGTGTAGAAAACCTCGTTTAAATCCATTCGGAGGAAACCTTGAATGAAAGGAAAGTGCATGTAGTGTGCGCATGTGTAAACGACATTAATTTTTATATTTTATCAGTAGGTCTATATACAGTATTGATATTGTGTCTGAAAATGTATCGAATCATAATATACGGTTGGATGGGGGAAGGAGGAACTAAAACTATTAAAAAAAAAATAATACAGCCTGTAAGCAAGTCACTTCTTTGTGGGAATTAGACATTTTTAGTAGACCATGAGATGATTAATCTTAATAATGTTGTGTTTGCTATGCAGTCCAGTAGCATAACAACCTGTTACATAAGATAAACCTTTATCAGTACCACAGCGGGGAAATTCACCTGCAGAATTTCCTTGTTTGCTGGTGAATTGTTATTTAACATTACCAACAGGTGTATGGAAGTTTGCAGTTTGGGAGGTTTCCATATGCCATGCCATTTTGCCTGTGCCAGCATGTCTGGAGTCATAAACATTTCACATACTGAAGTAGACGTTAAGACGTTGTTTAATGACATCAGTGTGAAGGAGCCAAATTAGTAACCAATATGCACATAGTTCAAAGTCACGAGGAAAATAATAATAAAGATTAATGCACGGGTGAATGTGTGCCATGTTATTTCCCCCATAATTCTGGAAAAGGTTCTCAGATAAGCTTGCAGGAAAGCGCCCACAAATCTGTTCTTAAGTGCAGAATCAGTCTTTGCGTGTCTAATGGGAGGGCATCTTACCCGAAACCTGTAAAACCTTCCCGGTATTTAAGACAAATTTTCCACCAATGGCAAATGTTTAAGATAAGGTAAGATAAGATAAGATCGCCTGATGCGGCGGCGTAAAAGAAATCTAAAAATATAAAGAACAGCAAAGAAGCAGACATAACAGAATATGACCAAAAATATAAAATAAAACACAGCGCCTTTACACATCATAATGTGTATAATAAAAAGAGATAAAAAAGTATTCAGGGTGGGACACAGTAAACACCTGAACAGATTGTGCCAGTCTGTTGCCAGAAACAGAGACAGACACACACACACACTTTGCACACACTGCAAGTATTTGGACTATGGGAGGAAACCAGAGAGCCCAGATACCCGGGTACCTGGAGCAAATCCATGCAGAGTGAGCATGCACAATCGACACAGAAAGCCCTACCCAAGAGGTCGAACCCGGGTGTGAGGTGACCGTCCCGCCCATATTGCACAATGCTATTGTTAATGACACCAGTGTACACTATATTGCACAAGGAACAAAAGTTATTGGACATGTTTAACACATTTATCGCACATACTGTATCTATGAGAGTTTTCGAACATCAGAGCATATTGAAAAATGTCTGGGTTTATTTAGACTCCACTATGATGGACCATGTCTGGGGCAGTGCTGGTTTATTCGAACCCTTGACCTGCTATTATAATCGATGTGTTATTTATGCTCACACCACACTGTGAGAAGCTTATCTGAATGTGGAGCTTCTGTTCTGATTCTAAACGGCGTTTTGAGAACTTTCTTCACCCCACAAGGATGCCATGATTCCAGCACATGCGCTCCTTTCAGATGTTCATTCGTATCCCTCCCAGACTAAGCAAGAATTCTTATCGTCAATCTCCCCAAATTAGAGGAGGGGGGAGAATACGGCATGAATAAACACTTCACGTAGCCCTCAAACCACAGAAATGTCAGAAGCGTAGAGAGACTGAGTGAAGGATAATAGGCCTCTCGATGTTTAGATAGAGAACAATGGCCTCTTTAGACAGTTGCTGTATTGCAGCCTTTGGCGTGAATGATTTGGCCTTACATCGGGGGACAGGGTGGCATTCTCAAACGGCCTCTACAGTGGCACGTCCACAACCCGAACTGAATTTGCCATATCTGTAGAACCGAGGTGACAGCAATCCATCACCTATCACAAATCCTAAAATGGGATTCGTTCTGTTTCATGGATGAAAGTGAGTAATGGGAAATGCTTATTGTATGCATGTGTGGAGCAGGAATACAGCCTGCACATTTTTATTCATTCATGTTTATTTATTTACTCTATTTTACATCTATCTGAAGTTACCACTTAATCCTAATTAGGACAGCATCGGATCTGGAGACTCATGTTAATTCATCAAACAATAAATGGATCAAACCATTAATGAACTGGCTCATGATATGATGGCAGCTGTTTAATTCTTGTTGGAAATACACACAGCGGACATACAGAGAACATGCTAAACTTAACAAGCTACCCACAGCTCTGGGCCCGTGTGCTCACCTCCCCCCCCCCCCCCCCAATGTGTGTGTTCACTAGTATGTCTAAATGTTGTGTGTTTCACTGCACGGATCGGGTTAATATATAACAACTATTACAACAGCAATAATAATAATTAATGTGTAATTGTAGATTTGTTTGTATTATCTTTAAAATTTGTTTTACTGCATCCAATATCTCAGGGGGAAAAACTAAACCCAGCAAGTCAAACCAAAATATTTTCTTCAGCTTTGTTTTTAGTATTAAATGGCAGTAAATGTGAAACGTTGGCTTTACATATGTGTGTATCTTGAGAAAACAAAACAAATCACATCCTTCAACGTGCTTACCGCTTTTTCTTATTCTGTCCTCCAGCACCTCTGTATTTCTGTTCTGTCCATGAGGAAGTTTCTTGGTGAAGGCCTGTGCGGAGCGCAGGAACATGGCCTCCACCGCCGAACCTTTAAGTAGAGCTATCTGATCCTCATGGTCCAGAGACTGGAAACCTGTTCGTGGTTCGGCAAAAGCTTTAGTCATGATATTCTTTGTATGTTACACTAGAACTACCAGAATTTTCGTATGACCCCTTTTTCTACCAGATGCGGCCAAATGGCATCTGGTAATGTTGACTTTTTTGGGGGGTGGGGGTTCACCAACTTGTTCCAGAGAAGATTGTACAGTGTACAGTAGTAGAGTCTCCTTGCAAATGTAATGGACTAATTTAAATAACACTGGAGGCGAGAAGAACTATTCACATTTGCCAAATGGTAGTTCTTTGGGATTTAAAGGTATAATTGCCAAATGGCAGCGGTTTGGTTGTTCTAGTGTTAATCGGTCAGTTTGTACTCAACACGGTAAAAATGAACGTTAGAAGTTTTGTAAGATCTTCGATCTTTAGGTTTTTTTTATGTCATTTTTTTTATTTTGTGCCGCACACCCGGACAGGACGCTTAAATAAAACACATTAAAGGATTTAAAGCTGCCCTTAATCCTGAATCATTTAAGATAAGTGTGTTGGGCAGAATATACTTTAAGAGTTATCAAAGCGGGAGTTTTGAAGGGAAATTCTTCTCTTAAATATTAAAACTAGAATCTTATAATAAAAAGCTATGATTTGATAGATGTTCCCTTCTTTTAGCAAGTCATGTCCCAATTCACCCCCCCCCCCCCCGAATATCACTTGAACTAGAGTTCACTTCACTTCATTTCTAGAGTCTATATATAATATCTACAGTGATATTGTCTTTTACACAACAAGGAAACAGTTTGCAATGAAATTCTTACTTTGCTATTTGCCAAGGAGGCCTAATAAACGATCTAAAAGATATCAGTATCAAAATATACAATACTAAACATAACAGTAAGTGATTTTATGCGTCACACTTAAGTAATTCCCTTGACAGGAGAAAAGAGAAAAGGTCAAAGGTCACTTTATGCAACCGGGTACGGATCAAAATCCTCAACTAGACGCTCCTTACCTCCTTCTGTCTGTATTTAATGGCAAGTTTGAGGCGAGCTAGATCGTTGGTTACATCCTCCAGCAGGCTGACGTCATCGCGGAAGTTCAGGATGAGCTCCAGCTCGCGGGAAGATCTCGTCTGGTCCAGCAGGTCCTTGGCGAAGCGCTTGCACTGTTGTGAGAGCTCCTCATACTCGGCCTTAAATTCGTTCTCCACCTTGCTGAGTTCCTGAAGCTCCCAGCTGAGCTGAAAGGCGGTGAGGAAAGGGTCCTCGCTCGAGAGCGCGATGAGCGAGGGGCTGGCCAGGGCCTTGTAGATGTTCAGACGGGAACGCGAGTGGCGCAGGCTGTCCACGTCTGAACTGGACACACACTCCGAACAGTTGCAGCGCACCGCGTGAGGATGAGGGACAGATACCCCTTTTTGAACCAGCATCTTTATGACCTCGTAGTTGTTGGTGTGGGCGGCGAGGATGATGGGCGTGATGTCCGGGGTGAATTCGGAAAACTGTCTGTCCAGCAGGATAGGGGGCACCTGCGTAGAGTTGAAAAGAACACAGACGTATTAAATATAGATGTAGCCATGTGTGCACGCATGTGTGATGTAATACACGGCATTCGTTTGTTCGTTTGTTCGTTCGGTCGGTGAAGAACAAAAGATGAAAGGCCACCAATTGCAGAGCTGTTTTCTATCCACTGGACTGGACATGATTACTGGAAACATCACTGAATTGTAAGAGAAGCTTTCTGTGTTTAGCACAAAGAGTCATTTAAAAGTCTGTGTATGATTATTTCTTCGTTCTATTCTAAAACTGTTGTTGTTTTTAAACCGCCAAACTTTTATTTTATTTTATATTCAGCTAACCAGCCAAAATAACATGAATCCAATGACTTGGGTGGAATGGGTGAGTGAATACTTTTGGCAATATAGTGCAGAACATTTATTCAAATGCGACAACCAGTACAATCTACCTTGCTCAAGGGTCCAGCAGTGGTGAGGTTCTCTAACTCTGCATTCTGATTGGTTAAAAGTTTGAAGCTTACAGAGCCGCGATATCAATTCTGCTGGAGATAAAGGAACATAAAAAGATAATCTGATTGAATAAAAGCTCGACTGTAGAGCCGCATGACTGGAAGCAGCCACCAAAAGAAAAGCCACGAATTAAGAAGAACTATTTTGAATTATTTTAAATAATATTAATGTAAAAAGTGCATTGACGTTATATAGTGGGGTATCAGTTTTATGAACATTCTTGGTTAGTTCTTACATACAAAAACATCATGTTTACGTGTCTGGTAAAATCTGGAATGCTAGTAAACGTCACGTTCAGTGTACATTGTGATCAAAGAGCAGCATCACATAGTAAACATTTCTCCATCTATCTAAACAGTTTAAGCCGAGCGGTTCCGAGCATTAAGTGTGCCGATGTAATCGAGCCAGACTTCCAGGATACACACACACACAAACATGTGTTAGGATTATTCTAACCCAGATGATATAACAATCATCCTTAACATCAGCTGTTGGAATAAACTGGAACGTCAATTTAACCATCATCAGGCTTCAATCATGCATTTAAAAAGGCTGTAGTGTAAATGCTTTTAGCTGTATAGTGTGTGTATATCACCGAAGTGACCGAAAGTGAAGATGATTCACCGTGTCCATCAGTTTCTCTAAACGAAAGATAAAAACTCGCCGTCTTGCTGAAACCCCTCAGCGTGTGATCTATTGATTTGCCCGTCTGTTGAATCGCCTCAGCAAATCAAAGGTCATCGTGAAAGCGATGAGAGACGGGGCGCAGACAGAACAAATGAGTCTGAGGTGGGCATGATGTACCCATAATCACAGCTGCAGATTTTCTCGAATCTAAAAACGCTAGTGGGTCGGTTCTGTCATCCTTCCGGTCCGTTTCCCGGGAATCGACGCCTCCGCTTTGTACTACGTCTACCGGGGGGGGGGGGGAATAACGAACGTAGAATGAGATTAAATAAATGGGAATAGAGGATGGGTGGAGTCGTGTTTAACGAGACGTTTTCTGACCGTGTTTTGTGTTACCATTACCAGCCTGTTGATATTTCATCTGGGCAATCTGAAACCATTCCGAGAGGAAATGGACATGCACCGTTTACCGAGCTGATAATGATGGGAGAATTAAAGAGAATTCTTCAGAGACAAACGGAAAATGTTCAAATGTTTGTATGTAAAATTGCAAATACTTAAAGATTTGAGAAGTCTTTATGACAAAAGGTTTCCTCAGACACTAATAAAATTGCAGAGATTTAAACAGAAACAGATTCAAATTCATTGTGTGTAAACATATTTGGTGAATTAAGCTAAAAAAGCTTAACTCACTTACCGCAAGTCTGTATGTTAACAAGCAAACATAAGTATCTTGTTCGGTTTCATTTATGACATGATCTAAACGTTCGAGTTTAGATAACATCAGATCTTCACCCACTTGTTCTTCATTTTCCAAGTTTCATTAAAAGACCCAAAGCTCTAAATCACCATTACAAGCCTGCTGTCGTTTACTCGGGCTCGATGAGGAAATGGACACACTCGATGGTTCAGACGAGGCGCCGATAACAGATGGTTCGGCCCGATGGGAGTTCTAATGACTGTCTGATGTTTGTCAGAGATTTTTAAACAGGAAAAGTCATGTTGCTACGAAAAATGCAAAAACTGCAGCGATTCGAGAGAAAAACAAAAGTTTTGTCTGAGACTTCTTACATCAGTGCACAACTGTCCTGGGAAAGTTTGGTCTCAAAACAAGAAACTTTATTTAGGCAACATGGCGTCAGGTTTAGTGCTTGTAAACGTTTAGTGTGTAACTAGATGTGACCCTGATTACTGCAGAAACTTCTGCCCATTAAATATGACCGACAATTAAAGTGATTTAGTAAATAAAACGGAACCGTGAAACATATTTCAAGTACATATGTGTATGTTTCCAAAAGAGCCGTAAAACTTTTACAGTAGAACTGTGAACTATAACGGTAATATTGGAAATATTATTTACATTTACATCTACATTTACTGTAGAACTGCAAACTTTTACAGTAAAAATTTGAACTTCCATCGCAAATCTATGAACTATAATAGTAAAATTGTAAATGTTTGGTATAGAACATTGAACATTTACACTAGAACTGTAAAATACTGTCGTAAATATAGAAGCTTTTACAGCTGAAGTTCTTAGTAGAACTGAGAACTATAATAGTAACACTGTAAATGTTTACAGTACAACTATGAACCTTTACAGTAGAATTGTAAACTTTTACAAGAGAACGGTGAATAAGCTAAAACTGTACAATTTTTACGATGAAACTGTAAACATTTACAGTAGAACCTTTATGGTAGAACTTTGAACTTTCATAGTTGAATTGTGGAGATTTTTTGCAGAACTGTAACAGAACTTTTACAACAGAACGGTGAAGATTTCATGATAAGACTGTGAACATTTACTGTACAACTGTAAACTTTTATAGTAGTTTTTAAAAAATTACAGTAGAACAGTAACGTTTTATAGTAGAACTGTAAAATTTTACCATAGACCAGTGAACTTTCATAGTAGAACTGTAAACATTTACTGTAAACCTGTAAACATTTACAGAAAAACTGTGAACATTTACTGTACAGCTGTAAACTTTTATAGTAGAACTGTAAAATTTTACCGTAGACCTGTGAACTTTCATAGTTGAACTGTGAACATTTTTTGCAGAACTGTAAAGTTTACAGAACGGTGAACATTTCATGATAAAACTCTGAACATTGACAGTAGAACTGTGAACTATCAGAGTAGAACTGTGAACATTTACAGTAGAATTGTGAACATTTACAGTAAAACTGTGAACATTTACAGTAGAATTGTGAACATTTACAGTAGAACTGTGAACATTTACAGTAGAAATGTGAACTTTCAGAGTAGAACTGTAAACATTTACAGTAGAACGGTGAACATTTACAGTAGAACTGAACATTTACAGTAGAACTGTGAACATTTACAGTAGAACGGTGAACATTTACAGTAGAACTGTGAACATTTACAGTAAAACTGTGAACTATCAGAGTAGAACTGTAAACATTTACAGTAGAACGGTGAACATTTACAGTAGAACGGTGAACATTTACAGTAGAACGGTGAACATTTACAGTAGAACTGTGAACATTTACAGTAAAACTGTGAACATTTACAGTAGAACTGTGAACATTTACAGTAGAACTGTGAACATTTACAGTAGAACTGTGAACATTTACAGTAAAACTGTGAACATTTACAGTAGAACGGTGAACATTTACAGTAAAACTGTGAACATTTACAGTAGAACGGTGAACTATCAGAGTAGAACTGTGAACATTTACAGTAGAACTGTAAACATTTACAGTAGAACGGTGAACATTTACACTAGAACTGTGAAGTGACCATAAAATCCACAAAAGTTAAAGAACATAAAAACAAGTTAAAGAACCATAAAAGTTCAGAACAGAACTATAAACATGTTTAAAATGTTTACAGTTGTGCTATGAAGGTCCATGTTCTACACACTTCTACAATTAAGGTTCTGTTATGAAAGTTCATGGTACAAACATGTTCCTGGAATGGATGCTCCAGAACAAATAATAATAATAATAATAATAATAATAATAATAATAATAAGTTTGAAGCAGCTATGAAGGTTCTGCAGAAGGTTCCTGACCTGTTTCTCTCCGCTGGGTTTCTTGTGGTTCAGCAGGAGCTCCACGGCTCCCACCACCTCTTTGCGGATGGCGTGGAGCAGCGCGTCCCCGACATGCACATCGTGCGCCAGCAGCAGTTCCACCATCTCCAGGTTCTCGTTCTCGATGGCGATGAGCAAGGCGCTCCGTCCCAGCGGATCCACGCAGTTCACGTTGATTTTGAAGTAGATCTCAGCCTCCTGGAGGGCTCGTTTCACACTCGCGTAGTCTCCACGCTCCACGGCGCTCAGGTACGTTTTCTCCTGCGCGCAAAGCCCCGGCTCCGAGCGCACCACCCGCAACCGGATCCGGTCCCGGTGGCGCACCGAGGCTCCTCCGCCGCCGTAATACAACTGCGCCATGCGACCAAACACAGACTTCTGGGTTCCTGCTTCTTCTCCCTGAGCATCCGGAGGATGATGAAGATGAGGAGGAGGAGGAGGAAAAGAAGGAGGAGGAGGAGGAAGAGTGGAACTGAAACCCCGTCAACCCGAACGCGCTCTTACGCTCGTGTAGATGATGCAAACCTTATTACGCTTCATTTACCATCCACCCAATCGTACCAGACAGTGTCAGTCACCTGCAAATCCACCCCCCGCATTCCCAGATCAATGAAAAAATAATCCTCCAGTGCAGGACTGGTCCTCTGGGGAGTTTTGCCAAGGTACAACAAATAAGTACTCAGTAAGTATATAAGTGTAAGTATTCAGTAGGTTATATGTTCATTCATACATTAATCATATCAAATCCTATAGATCAAGTAGCTACATTAAAACATATATTAATAATAGTTATTATTATTGTTGTTGTCTTTTGTTGTTGTTTATTTGTGTGGCAGTGCATTACAATACATTTCCATTGAAGTTTTCAGCATTTAGCAGATGCCTTTATTCAAAGCGACTTACGATTTCAACAAAACATCATTTTTTTTAGCAAGTGAGTGTTAAGGGCCTTCTTCCAGGGCCCAATAGTTGGCTTGGTAACTTGGTTATAGTGCTAACGGCTTGAACCTGCAACTTCCTGATCTCCACCAAGGTGCCTCACTAAAGGACATTTCATTTGTGACCACAGACTCAAACCCGGGAACATTCAGATACCGAAGTGTTTGGTATCATTTTATTCAGCAGAATCTCTGCTCTTGTAATATGTAATAATATGTGTAATAAAAGTTTATATGTATATAAACATGAACACACGAGTGGGTCACTGTTTCCATCTTCTGTTTATTTGTTTCAGTCCATGTTGTGCTTAAGCATTCTTTATTATAATGTTACTTATAATATTATTTCTATTAATTTAACTGATATGTTGATCTACTGGTCTGAATTTGGCATAAAAAAGAGAGAAAGACTTAATGTCATTTAGTATTATTTATTATAATTGGTCAGGATGAAGCTTGAGCACCTTTGTGCTCAAACCAAAGTGATTCACATAAAAAAAAAGCATTTAAGACGCATTGAAGTGTTTAAAAGTGGCCCCTTGTGGACCCCTGAGTATGGCTGTTATGGGTGTGACACCTGTGCCCCCCCCCAATACTGTAGTTAGATTAACCTGATTTACAGTGGAAAATCAGACAAAAGGAAATGAATTATAATCTATCAAAGCATATCAGTTACGGCAATAAATAATAATATTGACTTTATTTATTTCACACAGCCCTATTATAGACTACGAATAAACCATCAACATGGTCGAACCATCATCACAGACTCGGTGAACATTGTGTTGCACTTTAATATGAAGTTCTGTACTTGGATTTGCATTCGAAACAAAAAGACCTGCTTACAAAATGAATGTAAATGTTAATATAATATCGATCCGTTTCCCACAAATGAACCCTTCGTGTTCTGAGGGAGGTTATTGACGTTATTGTGTTTATTTGAATGCATGAATCTGATTCGGGCTGATACGATTATCATATCAGTGTGATCTTTATCGGGCCCTTACGTCAACATGGGATCTTTAAAACCTCGTCCCCACAGAGCAGAGGAAACCCGAGAGAGGACATTAGTGACCCAAGACTGCTGAGAATATTACCTATTCAGCAAATCTGTGTATTTCATTCATCGTTAGTGCATGGACATTAATGCATTCATCTATTACCAACCATGTAGATCTGACGGGTTCTTAGCAACCAGGTCGTGCTTAACGGGTCCTCGGAGGATAACATACAAGATGGAACGTGTGAATTAGAAACATCTCCCCTGATAAGCGAATGAATCTATTAATTAGAAATGGAGTTGGTTAATTACTTGAACATTCTAATTGATAATGAAATCAGTGTTTTCCTTTAGGACGTCACAAAGTTGGCAACTTCCACAAGTACAGAAGTTTATCCAGATGTGTTCCAGCAAGCATCTACAACCTTCCATTTATACAGTGTGACCCTTGTAAAAATGTGAATTGCTCTGCAACACGTTCATGTAACAAGTGCAGCAGGGCTACAAATATTCCTTCCCGAATGCAGACTTGATTGAGCATCGTAAAAAGTCGATACTTAGAAGCGTATTGGACGATTTTGTGAACCGACTGGACGACTACGAACTTCAAGAGCTTCATCGCAACGTCCCGAACCTCTCATGCTACTCTCATGGAAGAGCTCTGATTGTTTCGACGAACAAATCCGATGCTACACATCATAGTACTGATCCTACACGCTCTGTACGTTAGTGTTTAATACTGTTATACATTCAACATTCAAGAGTTTTTAATGTCATACGTGCTGCATAAACCGGTCGTTACACCATAAAATGAAATTCTTACTTTGCTCTTCCTCCATTCACCAATCTCTCTCGCTCTCTCTCTATCTATTTGTTTATCGTGCGTTTTCCCAGTTCCTGGGGTCGGACGTTAACGTTGGAGCAGAGTTTTCCGTCCGGATGCCCTTCCTGACGACAACCACCAGTAAGTGGTGGGAACTTGTGAGACTACT
>JAOUQU010042844.1:0-17294 GCA_028566735.1 Ammoglanis amapaensis
TGTGTGTGTGTGTGTGTGTGTGTGTGTGTGTGTGTGTGTGTGTGTGTGTGTGTGTGTGTGTGTGTGTGTGTGTTAGACAGTGATGTGTAGTTCTATCTGCAGTTGTAGACAGCTATTGAACACAGCCTGGTGAAATGAACTGTAAAATTGATTTGTTGCTCTTAAATGCAAATTACCAGCAGTTTATTACAGTCTTATACCTAACTCAGATCGAACCACAAATGATCTAGATATTAAGAATTAAAACAATTTATTCTATTTTTACTATAAGGACAACAGAACAGTATGTGCAGTGATGTAATACTTATTTTCCCAGGTATTTGGCTAGTGGTGGCTGAATGGCATGAGAAATAATGTCAGTAATGTCAGCCACAATCTGCTTTGGCGACCCCTAATGGGCAGGCAAATAAAATCAATAGAATTGTGATTTCAACCGGTGAAATGAACAGGGCTTTGTAATAATGGTTTAGTGCGAAAGCATTCAGTCATTTCTTTAAAGACCCAGGATGGATGAAACATCTCCATTTTGTCAATTAATGAAAGGACTATTAATAATTACTATTATTTAATGTAGAAATTTGCATCTTTCATGTTTTAACAACTACTAATCAACAACAGGGCGGCACGGTGGCTAAGTGGTTAGCACTGTCGCTTCACAAGAGTCCCAAAGTCGATTCCCGGGTCGGGCCGGGGGCTTTCTGCGCGGAGTTTGCACGTTCTCCCTGTGTCAACGTTGGTTTCCTTCGGGTACTCCGGTTTACTCCCACAGTCCAAAAACATGCACTAGATTGATCGGAAAAGTGAAAATTATCCTATAAATTCACAAGATCACATTGCGATACAGGGTTGGAGAAAGACCAGGCAAACAAATGTAAAAAACATTTACTGAGAAACTCTGGGACCAGTAGCGGTCCACAGAGGGACCCAAGAGTTGGAAAAAGACTGGAAACAGGTAAACACACACACACAATCAACAACAAGGAGTTACATTGATAAATGTTTTGATAGGTACATAACCAAATGCAATTCTGATTTTAAATACTGGACTGGTTTTATTCTCACCAATTCTATTTAACTCAATACTATGTTGATCCTGTCGTGTTCTTAAACAAAGCTCTAAACCCTTCAGGTTTATATAAATGTTAGGTTAATTAGCATTAGTGTTAGTACTTGGGGTAATATGGTGTAATTATTTATTATTAAAAATATTTATGACCTTTGACTTACAAGCTCTACTGATATAGTGTACACTTTACGTACTTATATGTATACAGTGGACCCCTGATTTACAAACGTAAGATACAGTAAACCCTTGATTTACTGATTTGATTTTTAATACCGAAACAGTGGAACCTTGATTTTCTGATTGAATTGGTTATTCATCAATCATGTCAGATATTGTTTCTCACAGTGCAAAAGCAGTTATACGGTCACTGAAAAACATGTTTAAAAATATAGTTTTGCCCCACACTGCTGCACATGTAGACAGTGGGTTATGTTAGTGCACTTTGAGACGTCACATGTTTTGTTCGTGGCCGTTTGTAAGCTGAAATACAAATTTTAATACAAACGTCTTAAACCATTCGTAACCCAAGGATCCCAGCCCAGCCCAAATTCAAGTACATTTTTTTCAGAGCAAGTCTTATTGTACTCACCAGTAGATGAAGGTCTGGTTACTTTGCTTTTCTTCTGCTTGATTTAAAATCTGCTTCTACCACATGATTCTACATCCTGTTGCATCCTGACTAGTGCTCAAATATGATGAATTACATCTGTACACTTGTCATATTCTATTACTGCCTGAGGATGGACGACGCAGGACTGCTCTCCCGTGGCATTATGGATACACTGGAATGCTTTGCAAAAGGAGTGATCTATGTTTTGTGAGAGAAATAGATCCAGAGCTATGGGAGTTTGGAAGGTCATAAGGTGCCTTGCATGAATTCACACTGTAGTAGGTTACCAGTACTTGTTTATGGATGAGGATGGTTAAGCAACTCTGGGAGCTTCTTACGAAAAGCCAGGTGACAGCTAAGTGTCCGGGGACACAGTAATACACAATCACATTCCCACAGACATATAAATCAGGTTCGGAGTTCTTCACCTGAAATGTCACGATTGGCAACTTAGACACAGGGGAGTATGGTAGGGCACTTTATTGTCATGGCAACCAATGTAGTGCTAAAAATAGCACATCTTTTTCTGGACCACAAGGTCCACGGAGAGTGTAGGATACTAGGGAGGTTGCTGAGAATATGGGCCACCAGAGACGAATGAGAGTTAAACACATTTATTACCTTTTCTACTCATTTATCTACTGACTGCTGTGAATAAGTATTCAAAGTCTGAAGAAAATTATTAAAACAGGTAAAACGTATTAATTATTAAAGTGACTATAATGTCCTCAGTTTAAATACATACATATAAAGCAACGTATTTCATTTATGTTTGAAATCCATATGTTGTGTAATAACTTCTGTGTAAATATCGACATTTATGTAAATAATTTTCATATTTTGATGTGCGTCTTACATCGTATGCAAGTATAGTGACAAATAAAAGTTAATCTTGAGTACATTCATAGCTACATCCAACTTTTAGTGATGCCACATTTTAAATAGGTGTCCAAAGAACGTGTGACTCTGCGAGGCAGATTAAGCACAGGAATACCCTTGCAAAAATAGTAGCACGAATATATGTGTGGGTTTGTGTGGGGTGAGTCAGTGGCTGTGAAGTAATGACGGCTCTTCTGCTGACACACACAGATAGGAGAGACTGGATGGAAACTCATTTTACAGATAGTGCTTTTGGCACGGGGAGGTGGAACACAGATGCGCTTGGAAGTGCAATAAATTACAAAAGGAATTATGCCGACTGATGGTGTGGAGAAGCTGGCTGCAAAGGACTTTTGGTTTCTGCTTAACTCCGCTCTCTCTTTCACTCTCTGTCTGCAGTCTTAAATAAAAATGCTTTGTCAGTAGACGTGTGGGTAAGGTGAACGTTTGCTCTGCAATTAGCGTTCTTGACTTTCTCTCTCCCATTTCCATTCCGCTTTTACAGTATCGGCCTATTTTATCTATCCTTTCAAAGAAATTGTTTTTCTTTAGCAAGTATTTTCTTGTCCAGGTTTTTTCTTTCCTGTTCTGCCTCTTGTGGCCTTTCCATTCATTATCCTTGCCCATTCTGTAGTGCCAAATCATTATGTGTTCGACTCTCCCCCCCCCCCCCCTTTGTCCTATGATAGTTATTCATCAGTATTAAGGAGACCACTACTGAGTGAGTGAGCACTCTTTGCGTAAAGCGCTGACACAAGATAATGTTCACAAGAGAGCCTGCATGAATTTGCATCTCATTTAGAATTCAATGAACTTGGTAAGATCCTCGCCCTCATCAATGATAAAAAGTTCCTGAAAATGATAATAGCACTATTCCCGATTGATTTGTGTGTGGCATGCTGGTAGTTGCTTTCAAAGAGGCCATTAATCATTTTGGTATTTGTTCTAGTCATGTTTTGTATTCATCTCTGATGTGCCACTTGTGTGTTTCTTTTGTTGTATGACCTTGTGCTCATAGATCAAAGTCTGTCAGATGTAGATGGAATGTTACACAGAATATTGCTTTATTTGCTGCATGTAAAATGCCTAACTGAACAACATTAATAGCGTCTGTGTTACGCCGGTTTAATTAAGAGAGAGGCGAACAGGATGCTTATCGGTGGCTCAATAGTTTTTGCACCTGGAAGAAAAGAAAACAGCGAACCAAAAAATGGCATGTTCCAAACCATCTAACTTTACCTCCATGTCTCCTAGCAGGTACAATGGCTAACCGCAATAAAAGTGCCTGGTCATTACTGCTTTCCCTTTAATAAACAATAAAATAATCATATTTTTTAATTCAAACACAAATATCAAACATTAATGTCTGCATGAACACAATTGTGTTTTAACGGCTTTATTATTTTAAAATACCTTATTACAATAATAATGTATTATTTCCTGCGTTGTTTTAGGTATTTTTTCTTTCACATGTTTTGCAAGGGTTTTTGCTTGAAAGCCACTGTAACCTGGCAACTAACCTGAGCACAGACGCTTATGTTCACAGGAGTAGTTTCTTAGACATTCAATTACTCAGTAGCACATATTATTTCAAATAGATTACAATTCTTAAAACAAAACATAATTACACGTTATGCAATACAAATTAACAAGTACAACATGTACAAACTTTTTGTATTTTGTCACTTCTGTATTTTTGTGATTGTTCTTTTTTTACTTGAATAAAGGATTAAAGCACTTAAGGTTTGTTTCGCTCTTTCAGTTGTGTAATTTCATCTAGTGTCTCGACAGCTAGATGCAGTTTGTAAGGTTAAAGTACATTGTAACAAAAAGGTTTAAAAATCTGGTTCTTGGCGACTGGCTGTGAACTCGACCACTGCGTCACTTGGATACAGGCTGACATTTAAACCTATAGTACAAGCCAAGATCTTACTGATTAAAAATACAAGCAGTGTCAGAATCTCTGGTATTCAGAGCTGGGGCAGTTAATCAACAAGACCAACGATGCATGACAAGCTGCAAATAAAAGATCCTATTTCAGCTGGATAATTTCAATATCAAGCCTCAAAGCTTTTTTTCTGTGCTGCTTTCTGTGAAGATTATTTTTATGACAGTATGGAATGTTTTCAATTACTGTTTCCATGCTATGTGACAGCTGACCAGCACAGCACAGCACTCGTCTTTCTTTTTCTTTGTTAAACTTTCTAATTTCACACTTGTTAAATAGCTTTGTTAAGCCGCCCTATTAATCAGTAGCCTTTAAAGATGCTGGATGTCATTATAAAGTGGCATGGAGATCGTAGCTGTGGAATAAAGGGGTTGACTCTCTAGGATTTTGGGCTAAATGTATGTGCTGAACTTACAGACCTAATCTGAATCAGAAAAAAGACCACACACCCACCAGCCCAGCCTGTCCCTCCGTCCGTCCATCCATCCATTCATCCATTAGATCCATGGGATTATTTCATTATTTGTCCTGCTATTTTTTATGATGAGGTTACAGTACATACGACATTCGTAGCTCTCAATTCCTGAAACTATGGACACCCCTGTTCTTAATGTCACAAACCTGAAATGGTAAATATTTCAGTCAACACTCATGTCTTTGTACTGTGAGCAGACCTCCAGTAGAAACCCCACACATACTTGGACCAAATGACTCTAAACTGACAGGACCACCATACCATAATGTCATTTATAAAAGTGCACAAATATTAAAGTGTTTGAATAAGTTGTAATATTATTTTAGTGTGTGAGCAAGCGCCCCCCCCCCCAAATGTAACAGCTTGGGACTACTGCTCACATCACTACCCTCCCACCTCCATAGGACTAATGCAGGTGAGGAAAACATGACATCTACAGTGAGCCCTCCCGTCAGCAAGGTTTCATACATTTCTTAGTACCATTATACACACACCCTCCCCGTTGTTCTCCAGGATGTACTGCAGTGCAGCAACTCATTTATGTTTTTTCAGAACTGATCTAGTACTCTCAGTGGATGTTATAACAATCTCATACACATATGGCCAATTCCTGCCCATAGAATCATTTGATTGTACTTGAGAATTTAATATATGCATGATTTTTGTGATGGTTTATACCATGGTTGAAACAGGTATCGACCACAGTTTGAATCCCACTCTGAGAGCTTCTGTTTTTATCCTTAAAAAAAATCATCCCAATATATCCACAATCACACTAATGAGCAATTGGGTCTTATTTGTAAGCAATCAGGTAACTCACCCAGTAACAAGGTAAGCAAGAGCCCATTGCTGAGCACGAACATCTTACACACCAGCAGAGCATCATTGTTGATATGATTACTTTCCCTTATTGTAAGACTGAATTGCTTTTAAGTCTTTATAACATAGTTATAAAGGTTCTTATGTCTATTTATTATTGATTATTATTATGTATACCTTGGATTTATATTTTAGATGCATGAAGTTATCTTAAATGTATTTTATACTCTTTAGTAAAAGTATTCCTTATAGAATTAAAAATGTAATTGCTAAATAACGAATAAAATACTGAGCACTGCGGCAGTAATTTGATTATTCTTTTTCCAACACCGACTGCGACTAATTGAATAGCACTGTCATGTCTGATGATGAGGAACCTGGCTTCAATCCCCAGGTGGGGTGGAATAGGTTATTTCTTTGTGGAATTGTGATGTTCTCCCCATTTCTGAGTAGGATATCTCACAGTAAGTTCAGTAAGACAGTTCAATGTAACCAAAGTATAAAACATGATTTTAAATTAATAAACATACTAAAGAAAACCAACATTTGAATGAACTCCGCATTGTAGATGTGGATTGTTTTCTACATTTTGATTGGTGATTGATTGATTTGCAAAACTCAAAGATTCAGTTCAAAGAGTGTTTCATGTTTTACATAAAAACCACAGACCTAAGCCTATGATTCAGGTTTTGTGCAAATGTTTGTATTGAATATTACAATGAAAGTTCTTCACTTTCTTTGATTGAGGCTGTGATCAGCCAGGTTTGAAGTGATTGGAGATCTATTCTGCTGAAAGTCCAATACAAACAAGTCTTTGACGTTTGTCCTCTGTCATCTTCTGACAGTGAAGATGGACTGAATCGACCTAGGCTCAGACAGAACGTCATGAATGTCAATTGAACTCAACTCCTAAAAAGGCAATCATGACTTATGAGCTTACAGCAACTAGAAAAGTTTGCTCGCTGATATAGCTCAGTTTGGAACGAGTTAGACCGCAGAACTAAATGTCTTGAATCCCAGCTATGCTGTGAAGCCACTGTTTGGCTTTAGCATCCTCTATTTTTACCAATATGTCCATATAGTGGCTGATCTTGTGCTCTGACCCCAGCTTTCAAACAAAGTTAGATATGCAAAGCAAGAAATCGGTTGTACTGTACATTGTGCTGCCATGGTCTGGAGATCAGAGTGTTTAAATGTGTGTTTCACTGCACTGATTGGGTTAAAGGTGGATGGATAATTCTTCTGGTTGTAAAAATTCTACAATATTCTACAGTTTTCCACTAGGAGGGACCACATGAACACCCTAAGAAGCCTGAGGCATTAGTTGGCCAAATTAAAAATGTAGATGCTTTTTAAGAACAATTTGGCTCTACAGTAAACATGCATTTACACAACCAAATCTTAGGTGCACATAAAGTTACTTTTTTCCCCCAATGTACATTTTGTCCATGACTTTTCCACATGGCCCAGACTGCAGAAACACTGCATCTTACTCTCTGTGCTCAATTTTCTCCTACTGTGGTTTACATTTGCATTCAATTTGACTTATTTTATATCATTTTTTTCACCCCACACCTGCATTGCATGATGAATGCATATAATATTTAAATATATATATGATTAGCCACATATAATTTAAAAAACATTTGGCTGCCTCATGGCTATATTCAGAACAAATAATGATTGTTATGCCCTCTGAGATCTCAAAGGTCAGTCATTTCTTTTACAGGATAACTTCTATACATTCCCTGATTCTTTTGAAAGTAGTAATAATATTTGTAGTATTACAAGTATTAAATAGTATTACTAAATCACATGTAATCCACATGAAACAAATGGTGAGTTGGTTTGCTAGGTCTCATTGGATACTATAGCTCAGATGTCTGATTATACTGTACAATTGTAGGGCTGTTTTTTGGCAACAATGTGCACTAAGACACTATTGTGGTCATGATATATATGATTTCATGTGAACCCCTTCTCTACACTAGACCTGTCAACCCCCGTAGAAAGCCTTGCTGTCTTTTTAGAGCATAGCTAAGAATCTTTGAGTTTTTGGACAACATTGTCAACTGCTCTGATAAGATTGCACCAACTTTCAGATCAACCTGCTACTGCTCTGCTTTTTATATAGACTCATGTGTTCTCCAATCATGATGTCTGTTGTTTTCCTTACAGGTATGTCTTCGTGTCACAAATCTCCCCTATAAAGAACTAAAGTAGCACTACAGAGTGCCTCATTGTACAGTGTGTCATTTAGCTCTGTTACTGAAACAAGTCCGACTTTCTTTCACAGACAGAATCCAAACTTGTGTCTTGTGTTTGAGATACACTGATACACCAGCTCAAATCTTAAGGTTGAAAGTTAAGTTGTTAAGAAAAATCTTTTTGGTTTGGTTTAATTGATTTTTACAAACATTCACATTAGCAGCCTTTATCAAAGACTCATCCTGAATGGATTTACAATGATGACTGAATACAATGTGAACAATTAAATGCTAAAAGCCTTACTCTATGGTCCAATAGCTTTATATAATTTGCATGTTTGGCATTTTTGACTTATTTTTAACATTTAGCACAAATCAAAAAATACAATTGTGACCAGTTTGTGGTGGGAACAAAAACTTTTACATACAAAATTTAGCACTTCCAAACAATTTACATGCAACCAAATACAACTTGTGGTAGTGTTGTGATGAATGACCGTTACCTGTCATGGATATGACCTAGAGGTTAAAACAAGACGTTAAATGCTCAATTAAAAATAAATAACGTCATTTACCTTGTTAAAAAACAAACTCTCTATATGTATATCTAGAGCGAATGTGGGTATATCTGTGCTTAATAAAATCCGCCTAGTGTGGGGTTCAATGAAAAAAAGTCATATCTGCTTCAGTCATACCTGTCAGTCATCTGTCAGATGTAGCTGTACACAACCCTTCAGCTATTCTGAGTGACTGAGTATAAGCCATGTCTAATGACAAAAGAAACATAAGAGACAGTTCTCCCATATAATATTCATGTTTTACTACAGTTTTTTTTTTTGCTTGAATCAATGTAGCCAGGAAATGATGACAATCCGTTAAGGGGGTCAGGCACACCCGATAATGGCTTTATGTAGACAAAATAAAAAAGAAAGGCAACAAAAAGCTATTATTGTAGATCTACATGTAACTTACATCTATGTCATTTATTCCAACTTGACATAACATTACGAGCACTGAAGTTGCTATACAACTGTATCCTGTGAAAAAATGGTGACTTAAATCGGATGGGTAATGCAATCCTATCACATAGATTGACAATGTTGTCCAAAAGGGACTTGGATTCTTAGCTGTGCTAGTTAGACACAGTATGACTTGACAGGTCCAGGTCCAGACCTTCACCTCAATGTAAAAACACACTGGAATACCATTATGACCACTTTCTTAATATTATGTTCACTCTGTGCACACACACTCTGCCCAAGCATCAATTGTGATGCACTGTGTATTCTGCCACCTTCCTATTAGAGCCAACGTCTTCAGCAACTGAGCTAAGTGAGCTACATAATGTAGCTATGATGTCTTCAATCCCCTGCATGCATCAGTGAGCCCTGGCCCTGTTCATGACCCTGTTACCAGTTTGCTACTGTTAATTCTTTGAAACACTCATGATACATACTGACTTCCCAACAAGAACACCACCCAACAAGAGTTTCTATTTTATAGATGCTCCGACCGAGTGGCAATCAAAATTAGTCTCTTGTCAAACTCATTAAAATCCATATATCATTTAATTTTAGGAATTAACTATACACTGATGTTTTACACAGCCCAGTTACTTACAGGTGTAGTGATGAGAAGATGATCGTGGTTATTCACTTCACCTTTTAGTGGACATCATATTTTGCATGGTCAGGGTTAATGACGACTACCCATGTCATATTGATGTCATTTTAATGGCATTTTGAAAAACTACCATAATCTTTTTCTCCCTAATATGCTGCTGAATCTATTATGGCCTGAAGTGTTTATTTGCTATTTTAGCAAGCGCTTGAAGGAGAAAAGGTGTATAAAATTGAAAAATGTAGAAAAGAAATATAAGACTGACAAGTTCTATTGGCATTTGGGGTGGTGGTGGTGTGGTGACATGTAGTGTAATTGAGTTTGCCATTGAAGTGTGCTGTCAGATTTATGATAAACCCACTTTCTTCTTTTCATATCCTCTCTGCTTTTTTCTTTTACAATTATGCCACTTCCCCATCCATATAACCCTCTGCTTCTATTCCTTCTGCTCATTTTCTTCCAGTTTGAAGTGATCTCAGCACCTGGTGCTATTTGATTTCTTTTCTATAGCTGTACAGTTACAGTGACTGTGTGTCTGTGTGGGGAATTATTAAACTTATCTGTAGAGAATGACATTTCATGAAAATTAACTTCACATTTGACATGAGCTGCTTGTTAATGGAATGAACAGTGGTGTCTATAAATGTCTACTTATGCCATGCCATGTTTGTTAGTAAGCCATTTCATTTCCTATTTTCATTCTTATGTTAAAAACGAGGCATATTAAGCACACATTTGTTAAATAAACACATAAACCACCAATTATCGTGTGTCTCTGTGGCTTGTGTCAGACCTTACAAATGTCGAAAAATAACAGAGAAAATGATTGTGACCCAGGTAACATTTTTTTCACTGTAGACTATAACAATTGATGAATGTGCTAGTCATAAGAACTAGGTATCTCTTTTTCAGCTAAACGGTAATTTTGACATAGTGAGATAGCTCATCTAATAGTATATATATAGATATTGAAATGCATCCTTAGAGCACAAACAACATTATTATTATACGTACTTTAATATAATATTTCTAATAGAATATCATGAAAAAAATTTTCCTTATGTTAAACAACCGAAAAGAACACCACTCATCACAATCTCTTCTATCTCTTTGGTATTTCAACTTTTTAATGCGTCTTCTCTCTTCTCACTAATGCAGTAATGAATAGAAAATGATTCGTTTTTCTCCATCTTATTACCCTTGTTCTCACTTTGCACTGCAGTGAAGGCTGGCTGGTCCAGTTTAATGGAATGCGGCAGCTTTGTGGAATCACACACTGTCAGACATTATCTGTATGGCGTTATAAATTTTGTCCTGCAGATGGAAATTCTTCTGTTGTCGAACAAAGGGCACTGAATTCAAAGTTAGCACATTCTTTTATATAATTGTTCACTAAGCTTTTGATTAAAATATATATTTCATGGTTGTAAAATGTTGAAGACCATGTATCGGACTCATTTGCTGGACAAACACCCTAATTAATGCCAATACATCACAAAATATATTTCTGAATTGCAACTATAGCACAACATTAGCAAGAACACATTGAGTAGTTCAAATCCCAGCTCAGCTACACCACTATAGCTGGGCTCCTGAGCAGGGCCCTTAACTTTTTATGCTCCAGGGGTGCTGTAAAATTGCTGACCCTATGCTCTGACCCCAACTAGAACTGTATAGGTATAATGATGAATAAAAGCATTCTGTATTATAAAGGGCACACACTAATTATTGATATAATTGCTCCTGGGTTATACCTGGTTTAAACAGAAATAAACAGGTTATAACAGTCAGGATGAAGTGAGTCTGGCTAATTACAGTATTTAAAAAAAATCTACCATGTTCATAATATTGAAACTAAAAACTGCAATTAAATCTTTAATTGTTCTGTATATTTAGTGGTGGTTATATATGAAATCATTTCCATATATCTCAGCAATGTATGGCTGTCTGTTGCTTTGTAAGTGATCACATAATTATTAAATCTTGCATAACAACATGAAATCTGAGCTATTTTAACTTCAGTTTGTTGCACTAAATCTCCCTTATTTGCTTATTCATATGTGTACTTTATGATGTCCATGTTAATTTTCTAGGTTAAATTGTGTTTACATACATGGACAATCATGCGTCTAATTCTTTCCTAAATATTTTATAACGGCACTCTTTATGGCTCCATTTCACTTTTTTTAATTACTCATTTACTTCATGTATATGGGCCAATAAATAATAATTTTGTTAGTGGCCATATTATAGCTCACCTTGCTGTAGTGTAATTAAAATTCCTCTCTCCCTCATGTCTTAAATTATGACACTGATTGACAGTTTCAAGACCCTTAATGGGAAAAAGCGGTCGTAAAACAAGCTCTCTTGGTCTGGTAAAGTGGGCTTCATTTTATATTTTATAAAAGTAAAGTAAAAGGTGGGTACTAAAATCTAAATAATTGATTGTAATGGTTGCAGGATTTACTTTTGGTTGTGGTAAAGGTTCTGGAGCTTGTTCTCTCCTCAACTAGGGATAAAACTCATGGCCTTTGTGCTGTAAGGTGACCGTGCCACCCAATCATCATTAATAGTAGTGGTATACTGTATGCAATTTATTGATGAACCCAATAGCACATGGAAGATATAAGGTAAAATATATATAAGTCCGCTTTACTTTGGACATATGTTTGTTGGCTTTGTACTTTACTCTGCACAATGACAAAGTTTTATCTAATCTAATCTAATCTATAGTAGGCAAGTAATGCTTTAACTTCACAAATCTAGTAATCCAGTAGACTGTTCAGTTGGCCAAACCTCTTACATTTAAGTAGCCATATAGGGTTTAACAGCACACTATATAATGGTTAAAGAAACTCCTAAAAAAATAACATTTAGAAGTTTAACATTTATGTTAATTTGTGGCTAAATTAGTCAGTGAATGAAGTTTTATATGGCTGCAATTGTACTTTAAAGACATGTACTTAAAAAAATAAGTTAGAAAAGGTCTTTGGGCTATTCGAAACATTTTCATGAAGTTCTTTGCACTAAATTATTCTCACACAATGAGTTTTTACCAGGTTTGTTTCTTATTGAGAATACTGTACGCTGTTTTATGCTCTTTCTCTGATAACAAGCTGTTCCTACTATGGCGAGTTTACACTTTAATAGCATTTAGTACACATAAAAATGTCAGACAATGGAGGCTTTTACCAAGCAATACTTTCAGAAATGATCAAGCTCTATTGCAAAGCAGAATGAAAAAAACACTTTAAGCAGTAACAGCAGTAACACTTTAGCTTGGACTAAATGGCAAAACACAAACACGCTAGTACATGCTGAACATCAATAGAAACTCATTATTTGAAAGTATGTACATCTCCCTCACCTGCTGACAGTAGATATAGATCCTAACAACGAATTTCTATTCTAAAGTCTGCTGGGAAGTCACACTTGCTCTGCTTGTGCACACACCACATCATTTTTGCTGACTGTTGCTGGGGCATGACCATCGGAAATGAAATGGAGCCATGCAGTTCTGTTTTCTTGGCTGGAAGAAGGTGTAAGGAGCTGACAACTCAACACTTCAGAAAGGACTTTCCTTCACCTGTAGATAAGATTGGCGCCAGTGGGTGGGGCTTTGTTGGGGTGGCCAGGTGATAGTAAAAATATATAATAGAATGTTGTTAAAAATGTAGGCACACTTTTTGAAGTTATTAAAACACAACGGTTAGTAAGTAACCTGAACTTCATGTTTATTATGTCTGCTACCATTACAAACAGTGGACACCTGACTTCCAAAATAAAACTGTTCCAGTGTATTTGTATTTTTTTTGTATTTGTATTGTGCTTTTTATTACACGTTTAGATACTGTATAAATAATTTATTACACGTTATAAACACTGGTGGCTGTGGGAACAAAGCATTCAGTCTTACACCGGTGTTGAAGATGCTGAAGGATGTTATCCGGGAAGTATGACAGCTCGGTTGTCATCCTTCTTTCTCCCACCTTCTCTACAGATTCGTAAAGACACAGATCGTTTTTTTGATTAGTTTGTTCAGTCTTTTATGGTCCCTTTTCTGTACACTTTACAAAAGATGACTGATGCTACTACAATGTCATGAAGGATTCTTAAAAGTGGTCAGCACACTCCAAAAGAAATCAGTTTCCTGATTAGGTGGAAACAATCTTTTCAATTTCGGAATAAAGCATCTGAGTTTCTTTCCTTATATCCAAACCCTGGGCACCAGTGGGGAGTGAGTGAGGCTGTTTAAAGTCAACTAAATTCAGTAGGTATACAAATACCTTAGCAATGCCTTGGAAGCAAAAAGTAAAATATTTTAGGGAGGACTGCGTCCTCACACCCTGGCTGTATGCCTCTGCTCATGCCCTCTTCCCTTCCTGCTCTTCCAACCTGATGAGGCACACACCTGATGTTTATTTTGGACTACGTTTGCACCGTATCCTGTGTTCCTCAGATGTTGGGTCTTGAAGATTTTCTGTTTGGGTTTGGTTCAGTTCTTGCCCTGTTCTGTTTGATTCTGTTCTTGTTACTAAAGTCATGTTCAGTTAGTCGACCGACTCTGTCTATTGCGTACATGTGTGCGTGAGTGTGTGCGTGTGTGTGGAGTCCCTGAAACACCATTCGAATTCCTAACAGAAATCCTTTGGATATGACATCCTTCTGGCTGCTTCAGTAGGGGGTTGGCACAGCCACTGATGTTCTATATAGATTTGGAATGGATTTATGCCAGTGCCCTTCCTGACACAACTCTCCTATTTATCCAGGCTTGGAACCCTAGTGCACTGGTTGTTGTAACCTAGGTCTAGGTGATGATGTGCTAAAGGAAAATCAACTCTTCTGTCTGGGTAGGATTTCTTTTGGGGTATTCAAAGTGGTCATAAATGTGGGTAAATAGAAATGAGCGTAAATAGGTTTTACTAGAATCTCCAATAGTTTTTTCATTATCATTTGTGTTAGCTTTATTGTTTTATAGTCCCTCTGTGAATGGTATGTTTCATTAAAAAAGTTTAACTGCATTTCTTTCCCATGCTAAATGGATTCTTAAATGCTACCAAGGGCAAAGAGTTTTAAAGTAGCTCTTCTATTTCCCAACTGTTTAAGAATAGATATCCTCTATTTTAGCTGAAAACGGCTTGCCTTGACAAATAAGTATACAAAAAGAGCACTTAGCAAGTGTGCGAGTATCATTTATTCAGTCAAAGTTCAGTTTCCCAGCTCTTAATACTTTTCGTTCTTGTGATGGTAGAAATCGAGTTTAGAAAGTCATTTTCTCTTCCCAAACAATACTTTGCAAATCAAATAACCTTAATTAAAAACAGAATTTGCCCATTTAGTTTTCACTGCAGTCTGAAACCCATTTAAGCTAATTTCTGTGGAGTCTCTGCATTATTCCAACAATAATGAAAGACACACTTCAAATATTATCCAACATCTCCAATAAGAACAGTTTGACTTTATATTGAAGACTTTAAACAAATATAAATTGACTGTAATATACATTAAACATGTAAAAAAACTGAAACATAATACCCAGTAGACACATGCACATTGCACACACATGCTGAATGAAATGAAATACAATGAGGCTTATTATTATTATTTACATTTTTATTTATTAATAATAATATACTTTAGAGTGCCATTGTGCCTCTGTCAGTAGCAGAGGTGTTACATATGTATTAATACACTTGCTATGCTCACACGTTGCTTTATATTGTCCTGCATTAATGGATGACCTTGTTTAGTCTGCTTGAGTGTCTGGGGTGAGAGGGGTTGAAGGTCATGCTCTGATATTGAAATAGATAGCAATTACTGCAGTTTGACTGCAGGGAAGGGAATAATGAGCTTGTTAAAGTCTCAAGGCATACCATGGATACCTCCTCCTGAACATGTTTTCCTTTCTTTTACTCAATGCCCAGTAATGGTATTTCTAAATAAGTTGTGAACAATAATTTGTGTGCTTCACTGCAATAGAAGGAAAAAAGAACATAAAGAATAGAATGCCCTTATTTGCCATATACACAGTTACAATATAACCATTATGAGAATCTTGTTATGATCGCCTTTGCTGCCCCTTAACTTTGATGCACTGTGTATTCTGACACATGCATCGAAACTAAGTGACATAGCTAACTGACATAAGAAACTAAGAAAACAAAGCTTTCGAACCCCAATCTCTGGTTTCCAAGGTGTTGGCATTCTCCACTCTACTGACAACAGGTCTCTGTACATACACATAAACTGACCCCTCAGTTAAAAAAAAAACAAAAAACATGCATAGCAACCCGTGTCTGTCTGGTCAGTCATTGTACTGCTGACATTTGAACCCTTATCCCTTAGGCCATATTTAAGTAACCTGTTAGTATCACACACAGCAGATTAAAGTACAAAATACACACACTGTTCTAATGTTTGCATTACATTTGCACACTACTGCTTTGATCCACAGGAGTCACCAGGAATTCCGAAATTTCCCAAATGGTGCTATTGGCCGGCTTTCTTACATACATTTTTATTTTGTACACACAGAAAAATAAAGTGTAAATGAAAATGTAAAGAACCAGATTTTCATAAGTGAGCCATCAGTTTTGCACTCATTTTTTTCTCATGTCTGTGGTAAGCCCCTCATGTCTCATTTAGCAGAAGGAAATGGGATAAATAGTGCACTTTTAGCTGGGTTGCATTAAATCCTAGATTGTTTTGTTTTGTTGAGCTGGGAGATCAGCAAGCAATTCGAAATTACTTTTGTGTTTTGTGTTTTTCAAGTCGGCTAATCTTTCTCTCTCTTGTATTACTGGGGCTCTTTAGGTTTTACAGAGCTGCTGTGATGATATTAATGTATTGTATTTGTGTATAGATTTAAACTCTGATATTGTAATTTAAGTAAAAGTGATAATAAAAAAGCTTACCAAACCTACATGGTGACATTTAGTAACAACTATCATTAGTGCCGTTTTTTTTTTTACATAATAATTAAGTATAAATGCTTTAATAAAATACTCAAGTTATTATCCATCATGCCAGATATTTCCTACTTTACTGTTCTCGCTTAAATCTGCTTTTGTTTGAGTCTTCCCTTTTTAACTTTCCTGCTTGGCTGTGATACACTTGCTGAGTTCTGGCTATACAGATTGAACGGTATATGATATAAACATGATTGACAGTGGAGAGTCTTTTTCAGTCACATTTCCCTCCATCACCTGTAACACTTCAACATGCTTTCATCATAAGTCTTTCATTTGTGTTGCTGGGCTGGTCTGAGTGATCAGAGTTCCCTGATTGGCTGATTACTACTCACATTATTATGGGTACTGCGCTTTTAATTTCCTGATGTGTTGATGTGAGCCGAGGCAATCCGCTGTGTACGTCTCGTCTCGTTTTATTTTTCATGTTTGGTTGCACAGCTGTTAAATATTTAATTGATGGACTGTGAATCGGAGATTATCCGCACACACAGCTTGATGTCTGTTGATATGATTTTATTTAAAAGTTGTATTTGTTGGGTACTGAAATAATTAATGTGTAATTTACATCATTTTTAAAAACCCTAAAGCACAATAAAATTTATCATGTTTTACTGAATGTTGGAAGAGTTGCTGTAAACAAACAATTAATTGGTTAATATACGCACACACACACACACACACACACACACACACACACAC
>JAOUQU010043160.1:0-17287 GCA_028566735.1 Ammoglanis amapaensis
GTGTGTGTGTGTGTGTGTGTGTGTGTGTGTGTGTGTGTGTGTGTGTGTGTGTGTGTGAGTGTGTGAGTGAGTGAGTGTTTTCTGTGTGTGTGTGTGTGTGTTTTCTGTATGTGTGTGTGTGTTAATTTGGTTTATTTTTCGGTCATAAAAAGGTTCAAAAATCTGTCATATCACAAGCCAGTAGTTGTATTTCAGTAAATAACATCATTCAATGGAATGGAGCTCTTTCAAAAGTATTAGTTCCCTGTACTCAGTGTTTTCTGGTGAAACCCTGACTTAAGGTTGATGGAAACTACCCCCAATTTTTTTTATATTTGACATTTTAGTTCAGTCTAGGACATCTGCTGTTATATTTGTTTTAATAACTTTTTATTAAGTGATATATAGATTTTTGGACCTTAGAGGTGAAATCTGGTAGTGGTGGTGGTTTGGTAATACTAATCCATTTTATATCCACAGTAAAAATATACCCAATTAGCTCTGTGTGATTAAAATGAGATTCCTGATGAAGGTATGATGACATATTAAAGCTGTCTGACATTGAATCATTGTAAAAGGCAGAAGAAAAATCTTTATGTATAGTTTTAAAATGTGAATCAACAATATTTAACATCATCTAAATCATGAATCAGAGGTGACACGGAGAAATATTGTACTAGCGCACCAATTCGAGGCTATATTGGTGGGGTCTTGGTATTTTTTTGGGGTGTTAGTACGCTGATTGGCAGATAGAGAGGTGCTTGTACGGCATGCTTGGATGAAAAAGGGCTTCCGCTAATGGCTGTGTGCAAGTCAGAGTAGGTAAGAGCAGCACCCCCCCCTTCCCCTTGCACCACAGAACACAAAGAGTGTAATCCAAACAATAATGTGTCTTTTCCACAAACTGTTGTGTGGAAACTGTTTTTATTCCAAATGCAAACTGAACACTCCGTGCATTATTGTGAATTGAGATGAGTTACAGTGGATGTATTAAAGTGCATTTCATTAGTGGACTTATTTTAAGATGATAATTTTGTTCACACATATAGCATTTTGCATGGTGTTTTACTCAAGTCTTATACCAAACCTTTTCAGATTTGGGAATTTAATGACCTAAGTTCACTATTTGTAATTAATATAATGGCTTTTAAAGTTTTTTTAGGATTATAACTCACCTGGAAGTAGTGCAGTTTAAATCAAACTAAAGTTTTGGTGCCAAGTGGCAGGAAATAATGTTAAATGTTGTTTTTAGCTAACATCATTAACCGAATAATGACATTAGTTCACAGTAATCCACATCTCATTCATTTACACAATGACATAACGTGTGTAAACATTAGATTTTGAATTCTAAATTGGCTTTTGGACAAACAAATGGTTGTTACATGTATAATCTAATCTAGGAACAATACTGGATGTGTATTCATTTTATTTCTACTCAGTTTCTCCACATTAATGATGGCTTGCTTTGTAGACCGCCTATCTAACTGCATGCTTCAAACCATGGCTTTATTATTATTTTTTATTTACATAGAATAGTCCTGTTTTATATTTGAGTAGGTCAAAATGTGAACAGTAAGCATTATAGTTGCTTTTGGGACAAAAGGCAGCCAACCTTATTTTCCAATCAAATAAAAAGTTTATTTGTCAAATACAGTCATACATGGCAGTGTAATGCTCAGCCACGACATAAAAAATGGTTTATGTAGACATGATATTAAAGTATAGTAAAAATGTAAACAAGTCAAGTACAAACGTTTTAAAAGATAAATTTAGATTAAGCGTTTTAAAACCTATTTACATTCTAAACAGTATAAAGTGAATATTTTATTTATATATTGCTGGACCGCTCATATTTGTATGTGTTTTTTTTACTGTACAGTAAACTGATACTGGCACTGTGTTGAAAAGACGTTGAGTTTCAAGGTGTTTTAAGGTTGTACAGGAAACATGTTTATGTGCAACATAAATGCACATATTTTACATTACACAGGTACCTGATTGATCCCGACTGACATTCTACACCGTTAAAAAGTATTACGGTTGTTTTGGTGTTTGACATTTCTTCACTTTTTGACATTTTTGTTCTTTTGCTGGGATCAACGTGGGATCAACGTATAAAAAACGCTTTGCATGGAAATGTTCTCTAATGCTTACAACTTTATTTACATCAGTTTGTCCTTTACTGTGCTTAATGATTCATACAGGTTATTGCATGCACACTGAGTTTATGAAAATGTAAGTGCACAGATGTGTACTGTATTGACCCCATGATTCATTAAAACTTTTTAAAATAAATTTTTAAGTTAAAATGGGATGTATGGTATATTGGGAAGTGGTGGCTCAGTGCTCAGGTCAATGAAAGGTAATGAGTAACGTGAAAGCTTGTGTGTTTAAGTCACTGTCAGGCTGATGTTGTTGGGTCTTTGAGTCAGTCCTATCCGTTCTCCATCAGCCATGTGTGTCATGAGTAACTTTTAATAAGGGCGTTTGATTAAAAGTGTTAGCTAAATGTGACGAATGAATAATAATCATGAACACAAAGATACAATTTGTTCTTCTAACCCCCATGTCTGGCTTGATAGAACACATTAAACTGTCAAATATCTCAGCTGCTTAAGCTTTCTAATGCCCCTTAGAATTTAATCACACACGCACACACACACGAACCTCAAGCCACCCTAACAACTGTTTCTGGTACAATGTATTTACTGTAATTCATTGTTACCCCTGTTACTAAGAATAAATGTAAACTGATGTAAAAGATTTTACAATTATTTAGTACATAAAATTGACATACGTAGTTTAACTGGGGATATGATCATACTTGTGTATAGCTACAATTTCTGTTGATTTATTAGGACGACCTGAGCACTCAAAGGGAAACACGGTTCAATAATTTTTGTGGGTGTATCAGGTTGCATGTAGCACAGCTGAACAGTGTATGTTGAACACTGTGCTGAGTTCGGAGACACACCCATGTGTCTTTCATAAGCTCTGTAGTCGCAGAAGACTTGCATGTAGCCATGGAGTGAAGTGTAACTGCTTCCTCATACCGCTTTCCTGTTTACTTTGGGTAATGTGATCAGGGAGATTACATTACCTAAATAGATCATTTGAAGGAATGTTTCAACTAAAATTAGATAGATTATTTAGTTAGAAAACTACAACTAAATTCAAACTAATACAGTCCAAGCAATTGGCCTAGCTAAGTAACAAAACAGAGATCGTTTGGCAATGTTGGGCCTGGAACTAGTCGCATTTTGATCATTTGTCCAGAACTTGATTTGGTATGGTTTTCACACCAGATGTCCTTGATACAACAGTTCCTATTTATCTGGGTTGGGAACTATCGCTGCAGTGCACATGTTTGTGCATTCTAGTGACTAAGCTGACAGTGTCGAATTTGGATCAGGGAAATCCCGATGTTCCACGTGGGTGCTGGTCTTCCCTCACTTCTGGTCCTAAACCCGAGTAACAGGAGAGCAGCAGCAAGAAGTTACAAAGTAAAAAGGAGGTAAAAAGGACATTGAGTTTGGGCAATGAAACTGTGGCAGCCCCCACTCAATCTCTTGTAACAATTGATGTAATATATGAAATGTTTTTTTTCTTTCTTTTTTGCCGTGAGTCATTTTTCCTGATGCCTAAAACCCTAGACTTGCAACCACTCCCTGTGCTCTATTTTCGACTTTTGAAATCTTGACCGCTTCTATTTGCATCTTCCACTACTTGTGCAAACACCTCAGTCAGGCATTGGTGAGAAAGGAACTTCATCTCCAACTCTTGACACCATTATATCATTTGAATATTTATGCCTCAAATTTGGTAAATGTAAAAACATGAATAAGCTTGTTGTACACAGAAATGTAAAACATGCTTGTAGCAATTAGCATCTGTAGCAATTAGCCTTTTGTGATTTGTGTGGTGTTTGTTTCTTAAGATTTCGCCTTTGGAGCTTGACAGATCAGCTTAAACAGGAATCATTAACATGTCAGTTGGAGCTCTTTTTTGGAGCTTATGGTCTATTTAATACAACTTAATACAACCTACCCAATACAAACCACTGTCATGTTTATTCTGGTATAAAAATCATTTGTACCCATGTCAGAAAGAAGTGTTGAAAAAGAAACTTTTTAAAATCTTGAATACAATTCACTGTCTGTCTTTTCTGCTCCTCTTCTCCACCCAGTGCTTTCCATCTTTTTGGGGAGATTGTTAATAATAGTATGAGAGAATAAAAAAAAACAAAATCATTAACTGTCTTTATTTCTGTTTGAATTTTTTTATTTATTATGTAATGGTGACATTATGGGAACGGGCCTCTACCGCTTCTCCTCATAAGGTTTGCATGAATATGGTGCAGTTGTGTTACACCCCATGACATTTTCTGGATATAACTTGTTTAACTCTTTTTCTGATCAACTATGCCTTTTTCTGTTTTAGGTTCCGTAATTAAAATTATAATTATAACTTTTTTTATACTAATAACTGCAATGGTTTTGGGGAAAATCATCCCTCCTTTTGATTTTAAAGCTTGAACTGACTTTCCATTACTGGCTTCTCTTTTCTTCACTTTCTCTCTCTGTCTGGTGATGGCTGTGTTGGGGATGACCTGTCTGCAGGGCTCGGTCCGGCCCCCGTCTCTCAGTTTGGCACCGTATCGCGTCAGATGTCTCGGCACAACTCCAGCACATCATCCATGTCCACTGTTTCGGCTACAGGGACGTACAGACGCGCACCGTCTGTCTCCTCCCAGCTCCCCCTCCAGCACACACACATCAACGGTGCTGCACCTATCCCTGCCTATACAAACAACTCAAGTAAGATGCACTCTGGGATTCAAACTATATAATGTCATTACTTTTTATTATTCTTATTTCATTGTGTGCGAGTCCTCAGGCATGAAAAACCGTCACCACCTGGACATAATATTTTGGTCACTGACTTTACTGAGGTGAAATGAATAACATCAATTATCTCTAATTACATCTGATTGGATTTATTAGGCAGCAAGTGAACATTTTATTCTCCAAGTTGATGGGCTAGAAGTAGCAAAAATGTTTAGATTCCATGGCACTTCAGCTCTTGTCACTCAGCGAAAAGAAGACAAACATGGTTAAAGTACCTGATAATTAGAAGGTTCATGGTTCCTGGACAAGTTGCCAATGTTTCCCTTCTATTGCTTGCATTTATCAGTCGAATTGCAAATCAGCTTAGTGTTTATAGTTTTAAATGGATTACTTCTGGGTTACTGTATATGTCTACAGGGTGATATTAGACTTGAAATGATTTGCTCAATAATCCACAATAATTTGCTCAATTACAATCATGTTTGACTTGACTTCCTTTACCGGCTTTATTTCCTGTCTCTTGTTCTGTCTTCTGTCATTGTTGATTTAGTTGTTTTGTGTACAACATTTGTTTACAAAAAGAAAACCTTTTATTGCTTTCAAAGCACCAGCAAATTGTGATATCAGAACCGTTCAGGTTGTTGCTTTTTAGAGTGGGCTGAAGTAATATAATTCATCTTTCAACTAATCCGAATTCATTATTAATTAATATATTTTAAAGAGTTCATCATTATGTTTCCACAATATGTAAACAACAAATCTTGTCAGTTCAATCAATCCTTTTCCAGTGTGTGGCCAAAATAATGTCAGTATCGCTCTTGAATGCTAATTCCAGGTGTTTTAGCTGCATCTGTGGCCAAAGTGTACAAAACCAATAATATCAAAAGCATCCAATGTGGATGTTGTATGTGTTTGGTAGAGATGTTTTGCTTTGGTAGAGATTCCAGTATAACTGTAGTTCTATTCAGAAAGCAGGATATGAGCTCTGACAGCAGTCCCGGTGAACACATTTAGGATTAACATGACTGCTGATTGTTAGCATTCGTGAGCATCACTGCCTTTGTTAGAGAGAAAAATGTAGATTCATGTTGGGGAGGGTTTAATTCTATCCTGTGGATATTTAATGGGTTATTCAACAAGTTGTTTGCTATTATTATTTATTAGAGGAGACCAGAAATGATAAAATAATGGACACAAATAATAAGTAAGAAAATGTATATGTGAACAAAATGATCAACATAAGATAATGGAACCTAGGATATGATAATTGCAAAATAGAATTAGTGTAACTTATTAGATTTTATTATTTATTAGAATTTTTTTTTTTGCTTTTGACAAATTTATGCCAGGACGCAAACAAAAACTTGAACTGATTGTTATGTAGTTAAGGATCCAACTAGATGCAGGTCCAATACATGCTTATTACAGGTTATGAACAGCAGCTAATGAAGGTTTTTAATTATATATCACGATGCCAGATTGATGAGTTTAGTTTCTCTTATATTCTTATCTTCGTGTGAATCTAATCCTTTTTTATTTGCTGTGCTCTTGTCCACTTTTTGGTTATGGTGTGTGTAATGTACAGTGTCTGTTGCGCCTCCGCCTCCCCCAATGCCGCAGCTGATTCCACAGATTCCCCTCACGGGCTTTGTGGCCCGGGTTCAGGAAAACAGTAAGTGCTGCTTTCCCCACTGATGATCACATGCATGTCTCAGTGTGTTGCATGCTGTGCTTTTTTCCATGTAGAGAACCTTTTTATCATTTTATCACTTGCATGTTTTAGGTTTATTTCTTTTTTTTTTAATTCACAAACGAGTGTAGTCTGGTTCTAAATCAAACAGCAGATTTACTCCTCTTTATTTTGTCATGCTCGTCATGTTAAATCATTTGTAGTTATTATTGAGGACTGATTTCTATTCATTCCATGGACATCTACACTTTAGAATCTGTTGGACAGATGGACTGTGCAAGCATCAGTTGGCTTGTAGCTTAATGCAATGTCCAGACTGGACATTTTTACACACAACAGAAGCCTCACAGAGACATTTAGAAACGCACACTGTACTGTTTAATGACCATCAACTCCTCGGACCATCCTGTTCTCTCTATCAGCTTGCAAAGTTTCCCAGTCGACCATATCCAGTGTCTGTTCAATGTAGTTGCCTCCAGCAGCCTCACAGCAGAGTTACAGCTACTACGTAGAAAACCTCTACTCTAAAACCCATATCGAGTTGTACAACAATCGTACAACAATTTCTTACAGCATAAATATACTATACTTCTGCGTCAAAATCCCATTCTACGACCAATATCGACCAATAGGCCGTGACACTTTTTAAAACCACTGTGCTACGTTAATCAGTTTATTGCTGAGATTTTATTACTTGTTGCTGCACTCAGAGTTCATTCAGAAGTTACGCACAAACGTTCCACTTTAATTCAGCGTAAAGGAATTATGGGGCATTTTAAATGTGCACATTGGTTGATGCATAGGGGATTCAGGTGCGTTAGCTATGACTGAGGGGTTTCATGCGTATGTGTCGTGACGGTCTCGATTTGAGTTTGTACAATACATCAGTCTTGATTCTTCTCAGTGTAATGCACAGTGGTACTTATTAACCTTTTCTCGTGAGCGTACAAGATCTCTGAAATGATGTTAGTGTTATTCATCTAGAGTTAATACAAATTGCCACCTTAAATTCTAAGGCACAATATTTTGTGAAAACCAAACTTTCTGCAAGTCTGAAAACTTTTGATCACTGTAATGCACGTCTGTGGACTGTTTGTGGACTGATGGTACATGAGGATGCTTTTTCAGACACTGTGATCAAGTCTGAATTCTGTCTAGCGGCAGATCGGTCTTGTTTAGGGTTGTGTCTGCTGCCATCTAGTGGTCATTTCTGTTATTGTCACACAACTGCGCAAGAAGAAAAGATGGTTTAAGCTTTGTTTAGTGATGATGTTGGAATTTTCAGTGCTGGAGCATCAAGATCTTTAAACGGATGATTGTGGATCCTTCAACATAAAACCATCTTTTGATTTTATGTTTCTGGGAACATATTTATGGAATGTTGGACTGTTTATGTTTGGTGTTGCTGCTTAATGACCGAAAAGTCCACTAGTGCCACGCTCCAGGGTTGGAATCCACAAAATTAGTTATTGCCAGATGGTCTTTTTACACCCAGTGAATCTGGGGTATCCACAAGCAGTGATACAAGCAGTGACCTCCCCTCCAGCACGAGCGCACACACACGTATATGTACAAATACATACAAAACAGTACAACAAATACAAAACAAAGCTCAATAAATAATATATTACAAATATACAAATACATACAATATACAATATAATAAAATATTCTAATATTTTTTATTGAATATTTTTTATTCTAAACAAGGCGTCGCCTACTTGTTACAATTGTTAACAAGTCTTGTGCAACACAGTGCTTTGTTGCATAGTAGATCCAAGCTGAGATATGTGATCAGTGCAACTGTAAATTAGATCTTAGTAACTGTGAGAGGAAATCACCTTTGGCCTTCCCTCTCTCAAATCCAACTAGTTATTATTGTGTTGCTGGTTGTTTTGATGAACTTCAGACTCATGAGTCATTCAGACCTGAGTATTTAACCCCCCCGACAAAAAAAAAAAAAAAAAAGAAACAAGGAAATGTGTTGGATGATTAATAGTTTCAGATCAGATGTTTGTGTTATTTTGTTTCTTATTATTTAATAATAACAATATGCATTGAAGTAATAAGTAAGCCTTCACTCTTTCTTTGACTATTAATTTATTTAGGGTCACCTATGTGAGCTGAAGTCTAAGTTTAGTGAGTAAAAGGCACACAGATAAAGGCTCCAGTTCACCTCAGGGCACACATGCACACATACAAAATTGACCTATATGGCAATTCAGTATCTCCAGTTAACCAGCCTTTGAATGGTGGGAGAAACCCAGTGGCACACAAATGAACTGGGTTCAACCCAGTAGTGTATACCTGAACAAGACTACGCTTCTCAAAACTCCGACCTGCAAATATAATGAAAGCATACACAACACAAGAAATCTGTCAAATAACATTTTACACGGTGAAAGTAAAAAATATTGAAACAAATTACGAAATGAACTAAACTTTACAGACCGGAACTCTCGCTAGGGTTCACAGTACCGAGCTGGAGTGCCTTAGGTTTATTGCACTGTGAAAGTCACGAATGCGCAATATGTGCACAGAAGAAATAGACCAGACATCTGTGTGTGTGTGTGTGTGTGTGTGTGTGTGTGTGTGTACACTCTGAATGTATTTATGTGATCTGTATTTTTATGAGCTTTCCGTGTCCTGTATTCTTTCAAACTCGGGAAGGATGCCCGTCTACATCTTTAATTAAAATGAGTGTTAACACTAGTATTTCAACAAACAGTAAGATAAACAATTTACAATTCAATAAACAATTACATTTTCATTTTCTGGGCTTCTGAAGCACATGGTCAGCAAGAAAGAGAAGAAACTTGGAGCAATTTTTTGTTTTTAATCTTACTATATCTATAAATGTTAACAAGCTTCAGACAAGGTGAACAGTGAAGCGGGGCAATAGTAATACCCACTTAGCTTGTATGCTACCCTAATATGTAAACCATGTTTGAAAAAAGTACTTTACCGCCAGTTTGTAAACTACTGCATTAGCATCTCGGAACAACCATTTATGTGAGTGTTTCATGACTAATCGAGACATGAATTACATTTTCTTGCATGCTCTTGTTGAACCTGCATCATTTTAAACTTGCATGGTGTGTGTATGTGTACGTGCATGCCTAGTCTGGAGTACCACCCTTTTTATTTACAAACTAGGTATCTTACTATGTTCTTTTAACTACAGTTGCAGACACCCCAACCCCACCGCCTCCTCCACCACCTGATGACATGTCTATGTATGATGAGGCTCCACCCCCTCCCCCTCCACCACTTGCGGACTATGAGGAAGAGGAGGCCGCTGAAGTGCAGTACAGCGACCCATATGCTGATGCAGACCCCAACTGGGCTCCCCAAAACTACATGGATAAAGGTTAGTTGCATATGGTCAAAGCACCTGTATCAGTCATTATAGTAACATACAGGGTCAAGCTTATACTATCTTATATTGACAAGAGCTTGTACTGATCCAATACTCATTTTTGGCCAAAATCACTGGATCGGATGTCAGACGACATACTGTTGCTTAATGTAATCTATTGTGTTATGACACCATTACCATGTGCCATTAGCCTGTAACGCGATCTCTTTCAACTAGTATTTAAAAATATATTCTACTACTGCCACAGTTAAAAACCTCTGTAAAAACGTTACTCTATTAGTGTTATGAAGTAATTTCCCATTTAGCCACAAACGTCCTGTTCAAAATCTAGCTGAGCTTTGGTTTTTCATGCCAGAACTTGATAATGGAAATCTGTGTCTATTTTGATTGGTCCATCGTCTTTGCTTTTTCAGTTGTAGTCGTGTAACATAAACAGCTCAATCAATCACAAAGTGAAACACCTTTATATGCTCTGTGTGTAGAACTTTAAATAAAAGCAGCAGTTGTGTAGAAGTGTAAATGGTATAATGTGTTTGGTTTAATTAAGACTTTGTGTTACTGCTCAGATTAAAAGTGGAAGTGGTATCAGTTTTATTATTGGACATGAAAAATTGTATTGTCCTGCATTTATTTGTTTTTTACTTGTCATTGAAAAGATTTCCAATACGTTTACTGATCACATTAGTTTTATGTAAGTATTATAGAAAAATCTGAAAAAAAGTTTTGATTGTTGCTAAGTCTGAGAGGGATTATTGTCATTTCTGTCATGTGTGTTCATCCAGGATGACGATGCCACCTAGAAAATGAAGTGCAAAACAGTACAATAAACACCACAGTTACACAACAGTACAATAAAAGACAGTACAAAATACAAAAAAACTGTACAAAATAAAGCCTATACTAAATACAAAAATATATCTCTAATCTAAACAAGAAATTAATAGACGGGACGAGAGACGAGTGTTAGTATAGGATACTGAGTAGATGTTTAGTAGTTTGGCAGACACACTTATCCAGAGTGACTTAAAGAAGTGCTTCCATTCTAGTAAACATTTCCAGACTATAGTTAAAGAAGACCTTAGTTTAAAGTACAAATATCTGAAGAACCTTGCGCGTGTGTTTTTGTTGTTTTATAAGAAGAAGGTTAGTGAGTTCAAGTGTTTAGTAAAGAACGTTTTTTAAGACAAAGAGAATCAGAAGTTCTGGACAGACAATGGAAGCATTTCAGCATTTAGCAGACGCCTTTATGCAAAGTGAATTACATTATAGTATACACTTAAGCAATTCAGGGTTAATGCTCTTGCTCAAGGGCCCAACAGCTATAACCTAACATTGGTGAGGTTTGAACCACCATCCTTTGGATTCCTAATCATGTTTCCTAACCACTAGACCCCCTGGAGTACATTAAAGCTTATTAATCACTGGGCACAATGAATCATATTTTACAGTAGAAGTAAAAGCAATAAAATGTCATGTAATAATGCTCACAGGCTCTGTTACATTTCTTCTGATCCACATTTCCGGTCGCTTGCTCTCTTTTCAGTGGTGGCCATCTATGACTACACCAAGGATAAAGATGACGAGCTGTCCTTCATGGAAGGCGCCATTATCTATATCATCAAGAAGAACGATGATGGCTGGTTTGAGGGAGTGTGTAACGGTGTCACCGGCCTTTTCCCCGGCAATTACGTGGAACCAATAATGCACTATGCCGACTGATGAGGCTCGTGGTCGAATGCTATTTGAATGATGCCTGCTAAATAAATCAGATGACCATGTAAAGAAGTGCATTACAGTAAGAGTAGACGTGTGTTCAGGATTCATTACTGATAGAGTTTATTTTTTTGTTCTGAGGAAGATGCAGTAGATATGATTATGGAATCTGGTAGAAGATACACTGATCAGGTTCGATCAGCTCAGCCTGTGTATACATAACGTGAGCCACAGCCTGTCCAGGTTTTATAGCAAGTGTTGTTTACAGTCTATACATTGACCTAAATGTAACTCATTCCAATACAAAACAAACAAAAAGCCCAATTTACCCAGCTGATCACCTAGCATCCACTTCCTGCTGGAATGACATTCTCAAGTTGTTGTGTGCTGTAATTGTCTGGCATGTTAGTGCATTGTGCCCAGTAATTTAGTGTGAACCTGGACATCTAGTGACCCTGACCAGGATATAAAGGGGTTCTTCCAGAGGTAAACTAGCCCTGTTACTGAATAAATAATGTCCCACATTCTACTCAGCTCGCTAAACCAGCTCGATTCCATAATTCAATGGTCCAACAGCGGTCTAATCTTGTATAGGTGATTTTTGAAACGGCATCTTTTGGATTACTAGTCCTTTACCGTAACTACTAGGCTACCTGATCCCTAGCAAACAATTTTGATCACAGTAAAAGATTCAGGGGCACAAAAGGTGCAGTTTGGTGGAGATAGGATTTCAGGGTCGTAACCACTGAGACTTTTCATTTTTAAATTGGTGATGAAGAGTTTAATGCTGATGACATTTCTTGTAGTCCTACTTGAGTTCTGGTCAGTTCCTCCTGTTAAGACCGGGTCATGCATGCTGACCAACTATACACAACCAATAGTTCCTGAGCTTGTAGTTTTTTTCATTCCAACATAACACGAGAACATTATAAGTTTGATTTAATTAGTAGCTGTGAAACGGACTTAGCATAGCGTACGTAACATGCCTGAAAATGATAGACACAAATATGAGTACGTATAGATCTTAATGTCAATGTTAATCTCATTTTACTTCCATTAGCTCTTATATACAGTGGGCACCAACATTTTTTTCTTTAATGAATTGAATACTTGGAATTATCGATGGTTTTTATTTTTTAGATATTTAAAAAAAATTATCTTGTTTTTACTTCAATTTGGACATGTATGTGAAGTTAGATTTATATGATTCTTTTGAAGAATGTTTTAGTTTTTAAAGACCAACGGATATGATTTTCTGTATTTCTAATGATGTACAGAATAGAGTATTCTTCGATTGCTTGCTCGTGGAAACGGTGAAGTATCTGTGATCAGTAAACAATCCTCATTAATCAGTAATCTGCTATATTTCATCGATAGTGTGATCACAGTGTAATTACAACTTGGACTCTATGTACAGAATAATGAACAATTATTTTTGACCTAAACTGGTTTGGTATTGAAATTCTTCTGTGTCCAAATATTTTTGAATTAAACTTATTTCCAAATCTTTTCTCTGATACTCAGCATCAGACACCATTTGTGCCACAGTGTACCTATTATGATACAGCTGTGTTTTTTAAAACCAGGTTTTGAGGAAAAGTCTCTTTTTAAAATGTCTGCTGGACATCCTGGACATCATGACAGATGTTTGTCTGGTTCAGTATCTAACAGATGTGGTCCAAAAGATGAGCTGTGGTAAAGTGGCAACAATTAAAATATTAGAAATACTTAACCAATATTTACCCAGAGCAAAGTATAAAACCTGGGAAAATCTGATTTCTATTTACACACACAGGTCAGCTGTGAAGACTCAACATATCAACACACATAATTATATGTTATAAACAGAAGTAATAACATTATTTTAATTTTTAAACAATTTTTGGCTTTTTAAAATCAACTCCCGTTTAATCATTTGTCAAATAAAAAATGCAGACCCCCTGATCATGCCTCATCACAACCTCCAACCAGGGAACGGTAGTTAGCATTTCATCGGTATATAATTTTTTATGTTTTATAAAGTCAAGTCAACTTATTTAAATAGCGCTTTTTCCAACTTTACAAAATGCAGGACGGAAACCCCTGTCGAGCAAGCCGAGGGTGAAAAAAAAAACTCCCTGAAAAAATTACAGGAAGAAACCTAGAGAGGAACCAGACTCAACAGGGCCCACCCTTCTTTATGATTGGCAAGCTTTATGATTCGCTGTGAACGTCATCGGCCAGGTTTATGAAGTTGTCAAAGTCTTTATAGTGGACGGTTATTTAGACTAATTCACATAAATGGGTTGATCCAAATACTCCCGATTACTGTTATATGAGCTGTTATCTACCAACATGCCCTATATGGACTGGTTACTTCTCATTTACTTGCGCTGCCTGCGTTGTCTATATAAGATGGTTGTGTGTAGTAACTGCTTACACACAACCTAAAGCATTCTGAAAAAGTAGTTCTTCTGTCATCTTAAAAGGATAAATACACACCGTACACACAGAAGAACTTCTACAAGTATGTTGACTCTTTAAAGAACTTCTGATGACCATTATGCAACTTAATTGGTTTTATACAGTATTAGTTTATTATTCAGTACCTGGAAACTGGAGCTGTTACGTATCAGTGTACCTGTTAGTGTTGGATGAGTAATACAATGCAAAATAAAATCACATTACAATAGAGTGGCACACCCTAGGATGTTGCCTCAGAGCAAACAGTCCTGGGTTCGATTCCTGCTGAACCAGGGCTTTCTGTGTGGAGTTTGCTTGTTCGTCACATGTCTACTGGGTTTCCTCCGCGTATGCCGGATTCCGCCCACAGTCCAAAAACATGCTTTCAGATAAACTGGAGATAATAAAATTGTCCTGTGTTTTTGTCTGTAAACTTGCAACAGACTGGCGCAAAAATAAATCATAAAATAGGATTAGGCGATGGTAAAATTAGATAACTGATAGACAAATATTTTAAAAGTGTTATTTATGTAATTCTCCACACAAATCCATGTCAGTATTTATAATGTGCATTAATTAATGACCTTAACCTTTACTAAAACTCATTATGCTTCTGAAAGCAACCTGCATGATTTTAGGGGAAAAAATACAGCGTGTCAAAACTTTAAAAATAATTCTTTATATAACATTTATAATTTAAGGCTGTTATTATATAAGCTACGTAAAACCACACTAAAGACAGTGTTGAACATACAGAACTTAACACGATCTGGCTTGCGAGGCATGGACAGATGAAAGCTTGCTAAGCCAGATCATGCCTGGTATCAGTCCACAAATCGTCTTCCCCATGATGCCTAGTTTCCACAGAACAGGGAGTGTACAGTACAGTACCAGTGTAAATATTTAACATTTTTGTAATGAATTGTAAATATGCCCATCAGTCACCCAGAATTGCTATCATGTGCACCTAGCAAACCGAGGCCTTCTTTCGGTAATTAGCTGTTTTGGGGGGAGGTCATTAAGGTGCAGACGTCCACATCTGTTCAAGACAGATACAATCAGCATGGCACAACGTTCTCCCAGCAGTGACAGCCTGAGTGAACCGAGACGTCCTGCAGCGAGTATGTACTTTTGTAAATCGTGATACGCTTGTGTAGCTGCCTGTATCAGAGATCAGATGACTCGCGGCTCATTTGTCCCGGTTGAGGACGAGCTCTGTTAGATGGATCAGAGCGTCACGCTCAGGTGAGGGCTGCAGCCGGCTTATCTGCCGCGTGGCTTCGTGGCAGTACCGCAAGGCGAGGTAACTTGTCTGCTCCACTCCATCACTCTGCAATAAAACAAAGCATTTGCCGATTATTCACAAAGCTATTGTCATGAATTTTTTATATGTATTTAAGATCAGTATACAGGTATACCCCAACTTACATCGTTCAGAGTTAAGTTGTTTTCAATTATGATGGTTTAAAAAAAATTATAATCGTAATTTTATTCTTTATTCAAACTACAACTTTATTCTAACTACAAATATTGGAATTGTAAAATCACTACAAAACTATTAAAAACACCTAAAATCATGTTGCTGTCATACCAATTTACACACGGTAAACATTATCTTAATACCCCATATTATTTATGTACGGTATATATCCATTTTATTAACCCTATATTGTTAAAAATGCACAAATAAAGCACAAAACTGGAAATGGTTATTTTATAGAGACAAGTAAATTTAGCGTAGCCTCGCCTGGAGACAAGCTAATTCAACATACAATGTTTAAGTTGTGTTTCCTGGAACCAATTAACCAAAAAAAAAAAAGTTCCAATTATTCAATTACAGCACACACACACACACACACACACACACACATCGCTGCCATGACGATTCCCACATAATTGTTTCGAAACTCTTGACTTCTCTCTTAAAATCACAAGAGACATGATGGCTGGAAGACAGACAGTAACATGAGAATTTGAAAGTGCATTTCTGGAAAGCTCCATTAACTATGCTCTAATAGCTTTTTACTGACTATGCCAACTCTCTGGGGAAGCCCTCACCTCTAGGACGTATTGCCAAGCTCTATCCACGTCTCCATCTGAATCGAAGCGCCTCATGATCATAGAGTGCAATTCAGGAAACTGTTAAAGAAAACAGACACAATGAAGACCACAAGCTTTTTGAACTTTTAATGAAAACATCAACAATGTCTACTATATACTAAATCCATGCATATGTGCAGGTATATATGTATAATGTGTGTATGTTTTATTTATATGTAGTGTATGTATAACCCAAAGATCGAACACGTTTTCCATGTTTACAAAAGGTCTTTTTCTCTTGCCCGTGACTGGCCACCCAGACAGCTGCTGTACCAATCGATTTCCAGTTATGAAAACGTCTCAGGGAGCGGCATCTGCATGCTAGTCAGCCTCATTGGGAGACTCGGATGGGCAAATGCTCACTTTCAATGGCATCTGACGAATCCCGGTTTTCACGATACAGGGCAGATGGTAGACTGCCTGAGCAATTTGATAATGTCAGTGTTGTGAATCAAGTGGCCCATGGTGACGTTGGGGTTACGATATGAGCAGGTGTATGTTACAAACAATAAACACAATTCTCTATACTGCATTTTAAATGCACAGAAATACAGTGATGAGATGCGGGGATCCATAGTTGTGCCGTTCTTCCATGACCAGACCATCATGTTACAGGATGTTGCAAATATTGAGTTTAGCATTTTTTTAACCCAAGTGTTGGGAATTGGGATATTTTACAAACCCATGACAAACTAAACAATCCCCGTTAAATCGAGGTTCCATTTAGAAGGTTTGTGTATTTACTAGGGCTGACCGCAATTAATCGATTATTCGTTGGTCGACCGACAAAATTACTAGTCGGCCAAATTCCATCGGTCGACTAGTCGCATGGAAAAAGGGCTTCTGGGACTTTAAATTTCAACGGCGTGACAACGAAAGACGTGACGTATTTAACGGTGATTTTTTTGACAAGGACAGAAGACATTTAGCCATGTCTGGAAGAAGATAGAATATATGGGATCATTTTGAAAATGATAAAGAAGACCCAAAGAGGGTAACTTGGCGAATTTGCAGGAAAACATTCAGTTTTCATCATTCGTCCACCACGAACATCACCTCAAACATGTAAGTAGTTTACTAGCCGAGCTACCCGATGCCCATCTGAAGTTTGAATGCAATAAATAATGAAGTACA
>JAOUQU010043268.1:0-28441 GCA_028566735.1 Ammoglanis amapaensis
TTTTTGTCTGCCTTATGCACATTGTATCGTTTTTTGTGTTACACCTGGTCATGGCCTCTTGAGCCAGATCAGAGTAATGTGTCTCTGTGGGTGGGGGGTGGGGTGCTGAATGAATAAAGACACTACAATGAAGCATACTTTCAAATCATTTTAGTTTAAGGCACAACCTAACAACAAGCCGCTGTAAATTAAGCTGAATATGAGGGTTAAGAATAACAAATTGTGCTACCATTATTAAGGTAGTTTTACACAGCTGTTGAAACTGATACATTGTCATATGGTAGTGACAGGCTGTGTAAAAGTAGTACAATATAATTTTTTTTTTAATTTTTAATTTTCTTAAAATGGTTATTTTATGGTTTAAGTATATAATATGGTTTAATTATATAATAACTTCCACAATAGTATTAGTAATATTATTTGTGCAATATTGTGCAAAGATTCATTATTTAAACAATTTTACTTATGTTGAATATTTTTAACCCAGTTTCAATAAAGATTAAGGATACAAAACTTTATATGATTCAAATATCCGTCTGTCAACACACATGGGTAAATAAGGCTGTTTGTTTATGTCACAAACACCAACAGACTGTATTGTAACACGTGAGGTTTATGATGCTTCCAACGGGGCTAGGCAACATTTCTGTTCCAGCTTGACTGTCGCTCCGAAAACAAATAAAGACCAATAATCAAGACGGGTTTTATGTTTGAGTATAGTCCATTGCACATATCTCTGATCTCAACATTGTTATAACATTGTTACAACCTAACTAATTATTTTAAAATGTTAAGAGGTCTAAAGCTGTGTATGTTTAAACTGGCTTTTCGCCAATCTTATCTTAATGCTAGAATCATTTTTCAACACAGTACTTTTTACATATTTAGGACTTATTCTTCTGCATTTAACCCTAATCCATGTAGTAGACACATTTACACACACTAGTGAACACACATGAACTAGGAGGCAGCAGTGAGTGCCTTGCTCAAGAACACAGTCGTTACTGCTCAAGATCAAACCAACAATCTTTCGATTACAAGCCCAGTTCTATTACCACCAGGCCATGGCTGCCCTTTTAGGGCATTAAGTCTCATTTTTCTGGTTAGATTGTAATAATGTTAGAACTTTAAATGTTAATTATACATTTCTTAAATGTTTTAAGGACTTTTCAGCAATGAAATGTATGTAGTTGTTTTTCCAGTAAGATTGGAAAAAGACATACTGACTAAATCCCTTCAGCATGAGTGTGTGCATTGTATGTAACAGTGGAATTCCTCCCGAATCACCTCACCTCAACCCAGCGAGTGTTAATGTGAACCACATGTGTTCATCAAGGAGTGTTTCCAGTCTGACGAAACACTTTTCCCAGACTGAATTTCTGCATCCACATTCTGTTCTAACAGTGAAATCTATTTTCCCATTTTTACGCCTGTGCTTTAAAGTCATGCACTTTTGGAAATGGAGTTCTGCTAGGGTGTACCATGTTACTGCTGGGGTTACTATATGTTCATCCTATTTGTTCAGCCTCTATTATTCGTTAAATGATCTAAGGGTGTGCTTTTACCACAAACAGTGTGTGCAGAATTATTAGGCAAGTTGTATTTAAAAGGATTCCATTTATTATTAAACAACAACTATGTTCTCAATCAACCCAAACGGCCAAAAGAAGCTTAATATTTGTGGAAGTCGAAGTGTTTTTTATTTAGCTCTGGTTATCTTAGGAGGATAACTATAACTGTGCATAATTATTAGGCAACTTAATAAAAAACAAATACAGTATATACTCATTTCACTTGTTTAAACCAGGTAAACCAATATAACAGACAAGGAAACATTTCTGACCTTGTAAAAACAAAAATCAGTGACCAATATAGCCACCATTCTTTACGATGACACTCAAAAGTTTTCCATCCATATTGTCTGTCAGTTGCTTGACGATTATTGTGTGCAGCTGCCACCACAGCCTCCCAGATAGTCTTCAGAGTAGTGTACTGTTTTCCCTCCCTGTAGGACCACAGGTCCTACAGTTATCTATGAGGTTCAGAGCAGGTGAACAAGGAGGGCACATCATTATTTCTTTCTGCTTTTAGACGTTTACTGGCCAGCCACGCTGTATTTAGATGCATGTGATGGAGCATTGTCCCGCATGAAAATCATGTTTTTCTTGAACTATACCTTCTTCCTGTACCACTGTAGGTCTGGGAGTTGAGCTTCACTCTATCCTCAACCTGAAAAGGTTCCACAAGTGCATATTTGATTATACCAGCCCATACTAGTACTTCACCTCCACCTTGCTAGAGTAGAAGTTGAGTATTTTAATATGCTTGAAGATAGGAGAAGGCTTAAACCCTGTGATAAATTAACATCTACAGTTTTTCTTGTGGAAACCTGTTTGCTCAGATCCTGATGAGGATAACGTGAAATATTCAACTAATTGGAACATTTAATAACAGCTTAATTGTAGCGTATCAGCATATTGTTATATTTTGAAAATAATTATAGCATTTTCATTAAATCTTGTCATTAGTTTGAGTTATGTCTATAAAATTGTTGGATTGTGAATAGGTCTATGTTGTTGGCTGAAAAAAGTAAATTCTGTTGGCTGACTTTAAAATTCTGTTAAATTTTCAATATATTTTGCTTTTGGTTGTGGGCTCAATCGCTTGACATCTGTGCCACCCAAACACACTGCTGCTAATCTTTAAATAAATAAGTCAATGTTTTATCCAGGTAAACATTTCCATGTTGTACATTGTGTGGATGGTCGCAAGCAAACAATTGTCACGGCATCCATGTCCATTTATTTTTAATGGATTTTTTTTCTATCTGTTGAACAAACACTGGTAAAAACCTTGCTTACTTGTAAACCTTGCTTCACTGGTAAAAACCTTGCTTACTTGCTATCTTGAGTAAAACCTCTGATATAATGAGGCTAATATTGGAAATTATTCATTGATCTGATTCACTAGTGAGTCCCATCAACAGCACAAATCAATAAAGCTTTACCTGAAAGCAGAGCCATTTATGTGCTGGTCTGAATCCCCTGAGAGTCACATGAGAGATGCTGATGGCAGGGGAAGATATACTGTTGGCAGAAGATGTAATGGTGAACAGATGTTCCTGACCCAAATGTATCTGAATTATTTATGGAGCTGGTACATGCTTAAGAGACATTTTATGCGTGGTGGATTTTACACTGTTAAATGCTCTACTGTGATTACTGTAGTGTGAGCTATACAAAGTACAACCATAACAAATGGAAAGTATGTATACACAGTATGTAGCTGAATATTTTTCATAACATGCTTTTAATAATATTTTTATAAATGTTATGTCTCGAGTGTTTTCAATTGTATTATTGGTATAAGGAGGAAATAAGAGTTTCATTGCATTACATTACTTATTCGGTACCTTTCTGCTCAATCAGATTCTTCACATAGGGATTTTTTTCTTCAGGTTTGCGTTTAGATGATGATGTGTGTATTGATTTATTTATTATTCTTATTTTTAACCAATGTTCCAGTACGATTGTGTGTTTGTTAGGTGTGTTTAAGAGAGTAAGTGCTCTTTGATGGATTAAAAAGCCTCTTGAAGGTAGCATTTGACAGCTTATATTTTGTTTTCATTTAAAGTACATCCACAGTGATGTATATTGTTCTGTGTACTTGTGTCAAAAATGATATGCACATTTTTTCTTGAGTATTTATTCTAACAAATTATTGATATTTTTAAGTCACTATTGGCAACTTTCTTGCACAATATGTAACCCTTGGTTGGTTTTCTTATGAGATCTCCACTAACGGCCTGGAGGAAACGTTCACTGTTGAAAAGACACACAATGGTTTCTTCAGTTCCTCCGTCTAGTCATGCGTGAATGTTTTGATCACAGCAGATCAGTGAACACAATGTATAGTGCTCTCTTTTTTAAAAAAAAATTCAAGAACTTTAGCTGTTTTCTCATTGGCTTCATCATGATTTACAAATCACTACAAAAATTCCTGCCATGTTTACAAATATCTTGATTTGTAGTTTTTTTTATAATGTATTTGTAGACAGCAATGGGTTGGGGGTGCAAAGATGATCAAGAGAATCTTAAACTCACTGACACGTGTGATTTTAAGTAAGGACCTTGTGTACTTTTGCTATGCTATACTATGTTCGTGGTATGCAGTAATCATTGTTCTGTTCGATTTATGGCAGGAATCAATCTACCCATTTTAGTTATTTTCATATTTATGTATGGGCTTATGTGGATATTTTAATTAGTATGATCTTTATATTTTAAACTTCTTTATTTCAGCATTACTGTAATCACACAAGATTTTAAGTATGATGTGTATCAAGCTTATGACCAATTGCTCCTGAAACATTTATTTCTGCACTTTTCCTGGAGGCTCAGTTTTTCTGTTTTTTTTTATTGCTCGTGCTGGCACAGCAACCAGACAGTAATCAGAAACAGCTTCAGCAGTCACAAGATAATTTTCTGTCCAGCTCACGCTTTCTCCGGCATTGAAGTAAATTACAAAGATGGGTAGTTATATTTATAAATGTTTACATCTTTGTATATAATAATAATTGCATTTTGTTGGTATGTATTACACACAATGTTGTTATATTTAAAGTGGACTAAAAGTAATGTCCTTTATGTAAAGGTGATTGTGGAGACCAGTCCATCTGACACTGCACTTCATGACACATTTTTTTCACATGAAAAATTTTTCTTTATCATTTCTTAATGTTTAGCTTTAGAACAGTAAGTGAAAGGGGAAATGTTTGTAGTGCTTGCATCTGTATTAGACTGAGTCAGATGATTGGGTCATATATGTTACGGCTGAGGTCATTGATAGGGTGACTACTTAATGTATTACTAAATGTGATACTTTTCTTTTCCATTATTAGTAAATCCTGTACATTTATATTATCCTTGTACAATACAGTACATGGCTCAAACCCACCCATTCTTTTCATATCAGAACCAGGAGGAAAAGCGATGTGAGTGACTGATGATGGCATGTTTGTAGGATTTGGTTATACAGCTTTTCAACAGCTTTTCACTAAGCACATCAAGGCTACCCTGAACTTACTAATCTATTCATACCTCGTGAGAAGCTTTTGCATTTGTTAGGGACAGTGGTTGCAGTGGCAGAGAAAGTTTGGACTGTTAAAAGTCTAAATTTGATTTCTAAATTTGATGGACGTTTTTGATGGACTCTTAAGCAAGTCTATTAACGCTCTTTGCTCCTGGGGTGTAGTACAATGGCTGACCCAGCACTTTAAACCCAGTTACCAAATGATCTGCTATATACAAATACATGTGTTGTACAATACATATGTGTATGTATGTCCAAGAAATAAGGTATTCTGTACTACTGAATACTAAACTATTCTGTTATGTTGTCTGAAAGGGTTTAAGAATGTTAGACCATTGTTCTTTTTTATTTATTTATTTTACTAAAATATATAATTCTTAAGAAGTCTCAGCTAATTGCTCTAAATATATGATTAAAAGATTTATATTATATATTTTCCTTTCCTTGTGATTTTCTCTATTTTCATTGTTCCTTTATTCTTTAGTTTCGCAGGGTGGTTTAGTGGTTTTCACTGCAGTAAGTAACTGGGTTCAGTACCAAGGTACTTGGTAATTTGCATGTTCTGTCGAATGTATATGGGTTTCCTTATTCCAAAAACATGCGTCTCTACAGGTATCAAGCCACTAGGATGCATAATCCAGTGCATTATAGTGTCGGTTCCAAACCAGGATAAGTAAAGACAGTTAGGACAGCAATGGCATCCAGCATAAAAAGTGATGTGTAAAACTATTCACAGTGGCGTGCAGCGGAATAACAAATATTTATAAGCATTTTTATGATATTACTAGTAGGATTTAGAGCTATTCAGGGACAGTATTTTGTTTAGTTGTGCTGCTACTTGACTATTAGAGAAAAGAAATGGAAAACTTGACACTGCCAATTTTCCCAAAAGCAGGGGCTAATGTAGACCACAGAATTCGAGAGAAACGTTTATATTACACAGCGGCGTGAGTATAAAGCATGCACACAAAATAAAACTATTCACTTAAATAAAATATTATTCTATCTGTATTCACTTGTTTTTTACACTGTTTACTTAATCTGGCAAATTTGCATTGATGAGGTCAGCGACTGATGATGGAAGAGCATTTTTTAATTCCTGGTTTGAAGTGAGGTTTTTACTGTAGTTTCTAGTTCAACCCAAGTCTTGACCTCAACAAGACCTTATTTTGTGCAGAAGGGAAGAAACTGCATGAGTAGTATTAAGAACATGGGATATAAACAGCAGGATGATACTGCGGGAGGAGGGATTTCTACTTACTAAGTACTGATCCAGCACAGTGTTTCTAGCTGTGTTGAGCTTAGCAAAAGCTAACTGTTAGTGTAGTGTTTTTATACATTCTGAAATACAGAAGAAACACAATGGTCTGTGACTATAACCTTGTGAATTGATAAATCTTTTGGAAGTATTAACTACTTTTTTTATCGTGTAAGACGTGACATTTAAATTCCTCTAACCAAACTAACAAACATTCAGCCTGACTTGAGCTAAAAGAAACTATAGATGAACAGTTTGTGAAGACGTACTATTATTGTTCAATTTGAACAGATATTTATTTATTTACACCATTCCAGTTTGCCCAGTTACAGTTAACATATTATATCCAAGCAGCACATGCCCATTAAACCACTGAAGTGATGTGTTGGTGAAAAAGAAAGAAACTACTGTACATTACTACCAATGACTGACAGCTAGGAACTTTAGTGTTGAATATTTGGTGCTGTTACATCTATTACAAGGTTTACACGTGACCTGGGACTACTGTGTGAGGTGCTACAGCTATTTGGGAGTTGACTTTAAGTTTAGGTTTGATTTAGGTTATACATGAACTAGCACTGAGTAACAAATGTATTAAAATATGCAAATAATAGACATTTAAATCATTCACTGCAATTTATTCAGCACTTTGCTGGGATTAATTCACCTTTTAGTGAACAATTATTCAGGACTGAACATAATTGCACATAGTTAATTACTGGACTATACATTTATAGTTTAATATTTGTTTTTATATTGAGCATGAGTAATTAAACCACAAACCACAAGTGCCTGATTTTTGAACAACACTGTTGGAGCTTCTGAATCATTTTATCTGTTCAAATGATTCAGCTTTATTGACACCACTCAAAGCATGATGGGTTTGGTATAAAAATATGTATGGCTTGGTGTCCTGTTTTTTCGTTTGTTTGTTTTTCCATCCAAATGCTCAGAGAAACACATTAGGTTCCATCAGTAAATAAAAATCTTCTGCAAAGAAGACAACCAGCAAACTTTTGTTTTGGTTCACAGAGGACAAAATCTAGTTTGTGTCATAGATTCTTTAATTAACTGATCTGAACCCTGTATAAAATATGTGCGGTCATTTGAAGAGTGGAATGCAGAGGAGTTAACCCTGAACATCTGGAGAGACTTTAAAGTGAATTGTTCAGACATTTAAGAGAAGTCTACATACTGCTTTTTTGATTAAGGTCTGTTGTATAAAATATTAAAACCAGGCGCATATAAAAAAGCTTTAACATGTTTATTCAGTTATTACAATTAATACAAATGATGATGAAGTGCAATTAAATACAATATCATTATCGCTACATTTATTTAATATTTCCATTGTTTATTATAAAGATACTTAACCAAAATATTTAACAAGTTACATGAATTAATGTCATCATAGTTAATTAATACTAACTTAATAGTTTCTAGAAAACGCTTGTTAATTCCCAATATTGACAAGCACAGTAATTACAATGTAATTAAAAGAGTAAAATCAATATTTATATAATTTAATTGTTCAAATCTACAGAATTATATGTTTTATGCTTTTATGTGTACAATGTGAAATATAAAAACTTTCAATGTTTACAGAATCTTGACCAGTTGGATGGTTGATATATAACTATACATATATATATTGCTTTTATTTGTTTCAGATGGACCATAAGATATTTTTAATATCATTGTTATTAGGAGTGATATGCTACAGCAGCGCCCAGACAGGTAACTCTATTCAACTCTTAAATTGTTCTAACTCTTATTGATATTTGGAAGCTACATTACTGAAGAAAACCAATGTACCGTCTAAAGCAATTTAGTTCTGTTCCATCAAATGAGTGAACTGGGGTTATAAAAACTAATCTCAAGCTGTCTTATCCTCTTTGAGAAGGAATCTTTCTTTGGATAATATGAACTAAATGTTATTATCCAGGAGTAATTGCACCTAAATAGAACTTGAGCATCAAACTGAAGTGTTTACAGCATGGCTTGGTGGAAAACACGGCCTAGTGTGTCTTTAGCTTCAACTAAAGCGAAGCACAGTTTAATAGAACAGATGTAACACAGTCGGGACTTGTTGCCATTTTCTTTCACAGAGGGTAACGAGTGCATTAAGGCTAATGCTGAGTCTTGCGGAGAGTGCATCCAAGTCGGAGGCAAGTGTGGTTGGTGTACAGACTCAGTAAGTAGTTTAAAGAGTTCTTTTTTATCTTAATTTAAAAAATGTTTTAATATTTTAAACTTTAGACATATATAAACAAATGATTCTTCGCCCAATGATTCTTCGCCCACTGTACAGATTTGAGTTTTAGAACCAAAGTTTCTTGCAAATAATACATGAAACAAGCTTTTAAAATCTTGTAATGTTGTCTGACAGCAAGTACTACTCTCGTTCTTTACTGGGGGGGAGGTGGGGCTGTGCCTTGAAAGTGTGGTTATGGTTTGCTGTAAAGCAAGTGCAGGGAACAATGTAGTCAGGGCATTACTCTGAACTTTGTAAGAGCAGTTTTTATCTTACAGACCACAAGAGGGGTCGAGAGAACCTTAATTCACCCTCATGACATGATGACTCATGTAAACCAGTATAAAACCAATTAATTAACTGAACAAAGTTGCCTAATGTGCCTTTAATGTTCCTGAAACGATTAACACTTTAATAATACTTTACTTACTTCCCAGTTGTGATTCAGCATTCTGTGACATAAGTTTGTAAAATTGTGAAATACTAGAACTACACCCAGGAGCAGTATAAAGAATGGGTGGGTATGGAAAAAAACAAATGTCTCTTTGTGAAGGACAACATACAATTCATACTGTTAAATTTGTTTTGTGAAATGTTACAATTACTACTATTATTAAATATATATTTGACATTTCCTTGCAGTTTTATTCAAGAAAACATTTGTGATTATAATCGCTTATGCAGTGAAAGATTCCATGCACATAGCTTAGTGTTAGATTTCAGGTAAAAGTCAAAATTAGAAATCTGAATTTTTTTTAAGAGATTCATATTTGCCTTCTTTGTTTGCATCAAGTTTTGACTAGATCCCTTCCCCCATGGCATTGTAACCCCCATCCCCCTTTGACATTTTACAATTTGACCACTGGCTACTTCTGTTCACATCTGTTGTGCTCCATGAAAAGGAATTCCCCTAGAATGGGGATTAAAAAGCTACACTGATGTTTCATATATTTAGTACCATTTATTTATTCAAGCAAAATCAACAAGTACATCACAGACATTTTATGGAATAATGTTGTTTCGTTTGGTGTCAAAATCAAGTAAAATGTGTGTATAGCTCTTCTTACATTAGACATCACTGCGAAAAAAACTTGACAGGATACAGGGTTGAAAAACCCCTGTTGAGCAAGCCAAACGTGGTCAGTGGCAAGAAAAAAACATGGATAAAATTATAGGAAGAAACTTTGATTAGAACTAGACTCAGTTGGGGCCCAGCCTCTCTGGGTAGAGAATAATGCGAATGAAGAACACAAAGATGTAAAGTCTGAGAGACTGATACCCAAGAATTTGCATTTTGCACTATTGGATCTTAAGGGAGTTCTAAGTAATAAAAAAGATGAAAAGAGTTGGCAAGACAATAGCAATTTATTACAAACAACTGCTTACGTACTCATGTTCACTTCTGAGGAGATACTAAAGGGTTCTTTAGCAAACTGACAGGAAATCTGACCAATCAGATATAAGATTTTCTTAAGGATAGGTGGGCAGCAGCTGTAAGATGTTCTTTTTGTTCTAAAGAAGGTGTTAGGAATGATCGGAATTTTGGATAGTAGTCGAATCAATTTAATTGCTCCCAGACAGTCGATTTTGGGGGCTTTGGTTGTTTTTGTTCATTTTAAAAAGAGCCGTTCAGTAGAATCGATTTGTTCATGAATGTCCCGGTACTGTGCCATCCACATTTCTTATTCATAAAACAAAATAATGGCACTTTCTGTACAGAATGGCACTTTCTGTATTCTTATTCATAAAACAAAATAATGGCACTTTCTGTAGAGCTGAAAATTAAAATTTTGATAATTTTGTATTCCAAATTGTCACAGCTGCTGTGCATACAAATATACTTAACACTTTTATACTATGACAATTTGTTTTCCTCAATTAAGGAGTTCTTGAAGCAGGGTGAGCCTACTTCTGCACGGTGTGATGAGCTGGAGTCTCTAAAGAAGAGAGGATGTATGGCATCCAATATCGAAAACCCTCAAGGAAGTCAGAAACTTCTCAGGAACAAACCAGTGACCAACCGCAAGAAAGGAGGCGAGAAACTTAAACCTGAAGACATCACCCAGATCCAACCCCAGAAACTTGCACTCAACCTCAGATCCGGTAGAGTAATGGACTGAAATCCACTTTTGAAAATGCTTATAGATACTCCAACCAGGCATAATATTATATAATTTTTTCACGAACAATGTTATAGGTAGAAAATATGGATAAGCGTAAGAGTTTGATCAAGTTTGACGAGGGACAAATTGTAAAAGCAAAACTGCAGTACTTGTAGGGTGTTCCAGGTCTACAGTGGTCAGTAGCTCTTAAAAGTACCCCAAGGAATAAACAACGTTGAGCTGGGTGTTCATGTCTCATGCACATGGGGAATGAAAGCTGGTTTAACAGTTTAAAGTTAGATGACATATCATGCCTGTTTCTATGGGCTCTACAAAATATGTATATGAAGTTCTTTGCACAAAATCACTCTTGGGTAAAAATCACTCTCACATGTGTTACTGTGTACGCCAGATTTTGAGCTAAATGCTCTGTTTTGTTTGGAGCAGTAGAGACCCACATGGAAATATAAAAATGTGTAAATATATAAAAGGAATTAGTGAATTTTGCATCATATTTTTTATGCTGGTTCTGGCAGCAAAAGGCGGACCAACACAATATTAGGAAGGCGGCCTAATCTTATGCCTGATGAGTGTTCTGATATCCTTACTGAGTTTGAAACATCCAGTATCACTACATTAAAAATAATAAAGACATTAATAAAGACAAAATTATAACAGGTTTTCAAATTGGAGCAAAAATATATTGGTAGAGTAAATGACTTAAAAAGTAAATTGCTTGGAATCTTGTTGACTAAATGAAACAATCATTTTATTATCATTTTATTTTGGGTATCTTTGAATGGCACTCTGTTATAATTTCAGGATGTTGTTGGTAATGTGATCAAAGTGGTGTGAGAATTTTTTCTTCTATTTTCTGTAGGGGAACCACAAACAATAAATTTGAAGTTTAAACGAGCAGAGGACTATCCCATAGACCTGTACTACCTTATGGATCTCTCTTTCTCCATGAAGGATGATCTGGAAAACGTAAAAAATCTGGGTACCAGTCTGATGCTAGAAATGTCCAAGATCACCTCCGACTTCAGAATAGGTGTGTTATAATGTTCTGCATTTTACAGAGTATGCCTAAATGTCTGGAATATACAATATTTGACATTTGGTGTTCACATGTCTGTTTCTGCCACCCGAAGCGTCAAAATGTCTCCAATCTTTTATCAGGTTTTGGTTCATTTGTGGAGAAGACAGTCATGCCATATATCAGTACTACTCCTGCTAAACTTCTAAATCCCTGCACTGGTGACCAGAACTGTACAAGTCCGTTTAGCTACAAGAATGTCCTCAAACTAACCAGTAATGGAGAGCAGTTTAACACACTGGTGGGTCAGCAACAGATCTCTGGCAATCTGGATTCACCAGAGGGAGGATTTGATGCCATCATGCAGGTGGCTGTATGTGGGGTAAGCGGTCAAATAATAAAAATGTTAAACATGGTTTGAAAATGCCAGGACAATCCACTGTTTTAGATGCACATCCATGTTGTTTAGCAGGATATTTCACAAGCACACCCATGTGCAGAGATTCTGAAGTTTCTCATTCTTTAGAATTGGCCAATATGTTTCTGAGTGCGGAATGATCAGAATATATCAGTTATTTATATAGAAGTGGATAAGCCTTATGCTTATTCACATATGAAAATACATGTAATATATAATGAAATCATGCAAATTAATCATCTTTTAACACTGGGTCAAGTTCATTACCACAGTCCTCACCATGAATGAAAACAGTTTTGGTTAAATCGTATCCCCGACCAAAGATTGGGTAATAAATGGATGAATCAACAGGGGAAAAAATGAAGTGGATCAGGTAAAAAAACCATAAAGGACGTTGTAACTGGAGTTTATGAGGCACCGGTGATCGGTGAAAAGCGATCGTCACTTCCATGCTACATCTGCTAGCCAAACTAGGCAGAGCAAAAGGATCACTAGTGTAGCTCCGTACCCTTACTGTCAGACCACACAAAGGGATATGACTTACTCTTGAATGGCTGCCACCATGTTTTAGAGCCCCTCTCTCTGAAATGTTTGTATTCTCTTTTCCCAGGAGCATATTGGTTGGAGAAATGTCACTCGTTTACTGGTCTTTTCTACGGATGCTGGGTTTCACTTTGCTGGTGATGGAAAGCTAGGTGGAATTGTACTACCCAATGATGGCAAATGCCACCTAGAAAACAACATGTACACGATGAGCCACTATTATGTACGTATTATGCCACTACAGAATCTTATTCACCTAAGTTGTAGTTGTGTTGACTAAGATATAAGATATGTGTTCACTTTTTTAAAGGATTACCCATCAATAGCACATCTGGTGCAGAAACTGAGTGAGAATAACATCCAGACCATCTTTGCTGTCACGGAGGAATTTCAGCCTGTGTACAAAGTAGGTTCATTTATCTTACTTAGAACTGTGTGTGTGTGTGTGTGTGTGTGGTGATTGCGTGAAGTGTAAAAAGGTCCACCATTAGAAATATTGAACATCACTCCCGGTAGCTTTTGTTCACCTGCCCAGTAAAATTCTTACTTTGCCAAGTAAGGTAAGTAATAAGGTAAGGTAAGCTAAGTAACAAGGTAATAATAAAAGTCAAATTCAATTAAAAAAATGAAATAATACATTAAAACGTGATGTGTACATTGTGCAGTAGTGTAGCTACATTAGATATAGTGCAAAAGTCCATAGTAAAAAAAGTGATTGTGTAATGTGCAGATATATTGCAACCAGACAAGTAAAGTTACATATTTAAAATGTATGCAGAGAGGTAAACTGGCCAACAGTTACAGTAATCGTGCAATTATTCATGTGAAATATGTGTTACAGTTTCTATGAGAGTTGTCAGCTCAGCTGCCAGGGCATTGTAGTGCTGTATGTTGTATCAGGAATGGCGTCTGGGTACATCTTATACCAGATGAGGATCTGCTGTGCCAACCTGTAATTTTAATGGAACATTTTAATAGAAAATATAATTTTCTTCAAGCATATCATACACTGACGACCTGTATATTTAAATTTAGAATGCAGAATGTATTAAAATTATTTTCAACTTAAGACTGGGCTTTTGCCAATGATTTAAAATTCTTGGCTTAAGATAAATTAAATGTTTATTTTTTGTAATAATATGTACTTTCATCTTTATGTTCTAAACTGTTTTAGCAGTGATCTTTATGTTCAGAAATTATTTTGTGTTTTTTCTTTTGGTTTCCATAGGAATTAAAAAATCTTATTCCAAAATCTGCAGTGGGAACACTGTCATCGAACTCCAGCAATGTGATCAATCTTATTATTGATGCTTACAATGTGAGTACAACAAACTAATCATTCAGCTTCAGTTTATTTTACACAAATTTATAGCACATTTATCAACAATGTTCAAGAAAGCATAGTTTCTTGTTTCGTTTTTTTATTTTCTTCAATATAGTGTTGTTTTAGAAAATAGAGTATAAAAATGAGACAAACTGTTATATTCAATTTTTCTATATGAAGTGGCCAAGCAGACAATAAATGCATGTATTACATTTGCATTTAAATTAGAATTGTGTGCTTGGAAACCTGTTGGTCAAAATATTATATAATTTCTGTATTTTTCAGTTATTCTAATTAGGAGGGTGTGTGCATATGTTTAGTTTAGGCTTTATGCACACATGGACCCAAATTATAAATTTAAAGATTGTTAAAGATTCACTATATTAGAAAAAAACTTCGTATCAAAATGGCTGCAGCACTACTAAATTCTATAGTATGTATACTGGGCCTATTGGTGGCGCTGTGATACTGTTGTTGTTGTTTCAGCTGTTTTTCGTATGCATTTGTTGCTCGTGGTAGTTGAAGAGATTGTAAATAACAAAGCCAGTAATTGCTGTTAGAGGTGGAGTAACATCATTAGTTTTATCAGAAAAGATCTATATATCATGAAAACAAGAAACACAGAACTGCAGATTTAAAAGTCTGGGACCAGTTTTTAAAAAATTTTTTTTTGCTCTCCCAAAATGCCATATCTGCGTGGACCTTTGCAGCTATGCCGGACTTCGTCTCTGTGTTGACAGGTGCTTAAATGTAGTTGTGTCTTTTTGCGGCGTAACTCCTGAATGTGTCTTCTCTTTATCCCTGTGCTTTAGTCTCTGTCCTCTGAGGTTATTCTGGAGAACAGTAAGCTGCCTGATGGAGTCACTATCACATACCAGTCCCGCTGTAAAAATGGGGCGGTGGGTACAGGAGAGGATGGACGCAAATGCTCCAACATTTCTATCGGAGATGAGGTAAGACATAGAAGTAAAGATAAATATTCCTGTTAACATCCTTACACAAGTTTCTTATATGTCTATGCAATATCCAGATTGTCATCACTGTTAGTGATGTTAGTTACTGTCTTCTTCGGAATTACTGAGTGATCTTAACATTACTGCTGTGCTACATTTACATTTTGGGTATTTAGCCTACACTCCAAATATTTACAACTGTACACCATATAGAGCAATCAAGGGTTAAGGGTTTTGCTCAGGGGCCCAACCGTGGTGATAGTGACACTTGAATCAGCGACATTCTGATCTCAAGCCCAGTGCATTATTAAGATGTCACTGCCCAACATCACAGCCCAACTTGATAAATAGTCAAGTATCTGTTACAGGCATGATTAGGTATAAAACACGAATACTACATACATGTATATTGCTTTTGTCTACTTTAACAGGTTCAGTTCAGCATAAACATCACATCTAATGGCTGCCCAAAACAAGGCAAGCCTGAAACGGTAAAGATCAGACCGCTGGGCTTTACTGAAGAAGTGGAAATCAGACTGAGCTTTATTTGTGACTGTGAGTGCCAGAAAGAAGGAATCAAGGATGATGGTCACTGCCATAATGGCAACGGCACTTTTGAGTGTGGAGCCTGCAGGTAACATGCTAACACACTGTGGGATATTGGATTAGATAGACTCTTTCCTCCATCCCTCCAGAATGCAGGGATAAACACTATAGTAGATATTTCCTAACATCTGCAAATATCTGCAAAGTCTTATAAATCACAATAATTTATGATAAACACTATTGTTATTGTATGCTCGCTTATATCTGAATGAATTTTCAATGGGTAACTGGATGGACTTCTTTTCAGGTGCAATAAAGGACGTATCGGGAGAGAGTGTGAGTGTCGAAAGGATGAGGTGTCCAGCGAGGACCTTGACAAGAATTGCCGTAAGGACAATGGAACAGATCTGTGTAGCAACAATGGCGAATGTGTGTGTGGCAAGTGTGAGTGTAAAAAAAGGGACAATCCCGAGGAGTACTACAGCGGCCCCTACTGCGAGTGTGACAACTTTAACTGCGATCGTTCTAACAACAAGCTCTGTGGAGGTACTGATCGCTCATATTAAACTCAGTTACGTAGCAGATCTTGTATCTTATCTTATATCTGCTAATCCTTGCTTTCTTTTATGTCAGGTCATGGCAAATGTGATTGCAGAGTGTGCGAGTGTGATGCCAACTACACAGGAAGTGCATGCGACTGCTCTTTAGACACATCATCCTGTCTAGCTGCCAATAATCAGATCTGTAACGGCAGGGGAACTTGTGTATGTGGAACCTGCAGGTGTAATGATCCAAAATTCCAGGGACCAACATGTGAGATTTGCCCCACCTGCCCTGGAGTCTGCATCGAACACAAGTAAGCAAACAAGATAGGCTGAGATGCTATTTGTTTTTTAACAAATACTTTTGAAAAATATTTATTTATTTATGTAATGTTTTAGTCTTTACCACTGATTTATTCTGGTCATGGTTACAGTAGGTCCACTTCACCCACTATCACAGTAAATTTACAAATGCCGAATTATATGTAAGTGAACAATGCAGGCCAGCAAAGAGCATGGTCACCTCACAGCAAAAAAGTTTTGTTCTCTATGTCTCCATGGGTTTTTTCTGGGAGCTCTAGTTTCCTCCCACAGTCAAGCCATGTAACTCGGGAAAACTGCCAATACAGCATTTTCCATGACTGTGTATGACTACAGTCAAAACACAGTCGTGGGCATCAGGACATCTAGACCGCTACATCAATATCAATTGGCTGATACAAGGTGGAGAAAGTCAGATAGGGACCTCTGCTGGCTGATATTGTCATATAGTGCCTGTTGGGGGATGATGTGGACAGGCTTGATGGGATGTGTACAAAGCACAGATGGGATGTGTATATGATCTCACCTGTGCGGGTGAGAAAAGGCAGTCAGCAATGTCATGTAAGTGCTCACTTGGCATCTCAACTAGATAAACAGTTGTTTAATTCCAAGATGGCTTAAATGGAGTTTAAATGCACAAACATATGGTAAAAAAAGATGCATCAGTTTGTTTTATTGCTGCCCGATATTAAGATGCAGTATGTGTGTGTTTTTAGAGCTTGTGTACAATGTCGAGCTTTTGGTACAGGAGAGAAGAAGGATACCTGTGACAGAGACTGTAACTACTTCACTCTGATCAAGGTGAAAGATACTGCAAAGCTTCCTCAGCCTGTTCAGAGCTTTCCTGTGGCCCACTGCAAGGAGCGAGATGCCAATGACTGCTGGTTCTACTACACGTATGCTGTCAGAAATTACACAGAAGTCCACGTTGTGGAAACATTAGGTAAACCTGAACATTTTTAATAAACGCTGTGGACATTACAGTCAAGCATAAGACATTATCTTACAAAATGATCAGCCACAACATTAGAAATTCTATTGAAGTCTAATATGAGCATAACTCTTAGTTTACATGACTTAGTGAATAATTAGATTAGATCATTAGACTTTGGATCTTACCTTCCCGTAATTCTTTTCAGAATGCCCTGCTGGTCCTGAGATTATCCCCATTGTGGCTGGAGTGGTTGCAGGAATTGTACTGATTGGCTTGGCTCTTCTGTTAATCTGGAAACTACTTATGATCATTCATGACCGTCGCGAATTTGCCAAGTTTGAGAAAGAGAAAATGAATGCCAAATGGGATACGGTAAGAAAATACTTGTGCTGTTGTTTTTTCTCAGCATTTGAAAGGTGTTATTAAGCCCGGCAGAGTTCAGCCCTTCAGATCGATTTGTTTATGCATTAGATTAGAACTTGATGTTGTATGTATTTTTCAGTAGTACAGTGACAGTGAGTAAGGTAAAATGTTAAAATATTTTTTATTTAATGCTTGGAATAGACATTAACAATACATTGTTAACCCCTAAACTCTTTCTTAGATGTTGACAAACTTGAGCACAAATTTGAAGATGATATTCTGCAAGACACTCAGCTGACTTAAGTTGGGGTCTGAGGAAGGAACATTACATATGTTTTATACAGTGTTAGAGTGCTAATACATTTAAAATAGGATCCTAGCTCTCTGGATAAATCAATGTTATACTGAATTTAAAGATTTATACATTTGAAACAAAGCAAATAAAAAGGACTGAGCACAAAATTTAAAACAGAAACAACTAAGGTGCACAACCAAAATCTCAGGGCAACACATTCACTTAATCTAATAATGTGTATTTTGGATTTGTTTTAAGTATGAAAACTTTTAACCTACATGAAACATAAAGTTTTAATGAAAGTAATGTTGCAATATAAAGTAGTAGGCAATTTGAGATTGCTCATTATCTATTCATTTGCTGTTTTTTTGTTGGCACGGTGCTTAAGGGAGTAGCACAGTCAGCTCATAGCAATCTGGTCATGGGTTTGACCATGGAATGGTTTCATAGGGTGGTCTGGTTTCCGCTCAGTCCAAAAAGCATGCAGTGTCAGCACTTAGCCACTGAGATGCACCGGTTATAATATTATTGGGTTATAATATTATAATACTAGTTCCAAGCAAGGTTGTGACATTCTGAACCCCTCCTATACATTGTTTTTTTTAATTCCCACAAAAGTTCAGACCTGTATTTTCTAGGTGCTTTGAGGCCGTAAATGTTCTAACTATTTAAAAAAATCTAACTATTAGTAATGTATTAAAAAGTGGACTTAAATGCTTATATGCTTGATGACTCAAAGTTTCATCTGATTTCATCAATTTGTGAAATGGAAGCCATTTTAGATCTTCTGGGGATTTTTTATCCATGGCTTGTCACGGGTGTGAGGATGACTGGTTCTGTGCTGCCCCCTGCAGTTCAAAGCTTACAGTGGACAGTGTGAAAACAGGCTCGTGCAACACCTGGTCAAAATTATGGAGAATAAAATATATCACATTATAAACATGCGACAAAACTTTCAATCATTCTCAACCGTTTCAGGAAAACAATAAAGTGTTTTAAAAAATACATGCTAACAAGAATATTATGGAATGACTATGATATAAATTTACACTTTCAAAAGATCTCACATTTTGGAGAGCTGTTGCACAAAGTGGACTGGCATGAATCATCTTCAACATGAGATATGTCAGTTGAATAAAGAACAGAATTATAAATCGTCATCTAATGTTGTCCAGTTCGCTGTGCCTAAACTCTGGAACAACAAACTAAATAGGGAAGTAAAAGGGAAGCGTACATGTTACACGTAGACCAAGAACATCAAAGCATCAGGATAGAACATTTACACAATCTGTGTTGAAAAAAATCACAACAAAACACATAAGAAACAAGTGAGTGGTAAACAAAAGCATTAGTAACATCTAAATAGAGAAGAAGACGGTTACAGTGGGCTAAAGAAAAGCAAGCACGGACTTGGATGACTGGATGAGAGAAATCTTCACTCATGAATCAGAAATTTACATTAAGTTAAGATGATGATGGTTTTGTGTGGTACCAGTACAAAGAAAATTATACAGATGATTGCTTGAAGATGTAAACTTCCACAGTCATTGATGCTACAGGGTAGCATTTTGGGTAATGGTAAGGACAAATGATAAATCGTCTACCTGCAAAGTTTATCATTAACCTCAGAGAATTTAAACTATTATAAAAGCTTGAGCATGTTTTTCCTCTTGATTATGTAATATTATTGATAACCGCCTAATGAACAAGATGAGGTCTCCAGTGCAGTGGCAGGTAAAATCACCATAAATATTATAAGGAAGAAACCTTATTCATCAAGGATTTCTGTATGGTCTAATGCTTGATTACAGTTGGAACTTGTGTCTATGCGTATGTTTTTAGGCTAACAATGGCTATTTTTGCTGGATTTATATACTATATACTAACATCATATAATAATATGCTTTTATTACATTATTATTGCACATTTTAAATATGTTTTTCTCTTTACAGGGAGAAAATCCAATCTATAAAAGTGCCGTCACAACAGTCATCAATCCCAAATATGAGGGCAAATAATGCATGCCATCACTACACCTTCAAAGAAAGTCATCTTTGAATTTATATCCTTAAAAAAAACTTTTTTTTGTAAAACTACGCATCTATTTTGTAGCACTGTGTTAGGACACAGTATGAAACATCTCTGTTTTTATTGTACAGTTTGTATAGACTTTATTGATATTTTAAGTACTGTTTTCATTCTTGCTGACTCTCCATGTAGTCGTTTTCTTTTCTTTTTCTGTGTATAAACATTCCATTTAATTGCTGATGCATAGACCACTGTTAATAATGTTTAAACTGGAAGTGCAGTCACAGACAATTATGATGATGAGATGAAATGTCCTTACGCTGCTTATTTCCGCTGTAAATGCACACATAATATGTTTTGTAAGTTATTTTTTTGCTACCAGCTTTGTCTAGACGGGGTTGCAGTGGGTATAGATTCCCTGGAATTACAAACTATGGAAAGGATGGCAATCTATAACATACCAGTCCTCAACTAAAGACTGGTGTGTAACAACATTTAATTCCGGTGGTAGTGGGCTAGTTCGCAAAAGTATAATTCTAAGAGATAAAATGAAATTAGTTGTGAAAAATCATTTAAATACAACAAATGATTAATTTTTGATCATATTTACAGTTATCTTTTTATTAATAGTGTACAATGTCCACTTCTATTTGTCGGAAAGTAGAGAAGTGGGTATCGGCTTTATTAGAATTTATGTACAACCTTGCTTTTGTCAAATACAATACAGGGCAGCCCTTGCCTGGTAGTTAGAGAACATGTTACCGGTTTGACTACCTTAGCTGTCAGGTAATGACTTAAGTGCCCTTAAGTAAGGTGTCAAACCCCTAACTACTCCCCGGGCATCGGCTAGGGCTTCCCACTGCACCGGGCACATGTACTCACTGATGCACCCTAGTGTGTGCTCAGAAAAGAAAAAAATATTCTAAATTTAATTGAATCTTAAATGTAACATTCTAAATTATTGTTTCTTTTTATATCAGATCACAAAACAAAACTAACGTTTCGATTGTTTAATGCACCTCACCATGAGCTTCAGTCTGTGACAGCTGTCTGCTGCTTTTAGGACATCCTGCAATTCTTTTAAAGAACTGATAGCTTCCTAACTTTCTTCTATTAAAAGCGTGTCAAGGAAAATGTTGACCTGATAATATTATGCCAGGTTTATACAGATCCAGTGCAAATACTTTCATCTCACTGTAATGTATAAAACAAACCTTTATGAAGACTGACTGGTTAGTCCATGTTTCTGTACAGTCTGTCTGATTACACAAGTAATGTTGTGTGTTTTATGTATGACAATCAGGTACAGTTTGTTTTTATTATTACATTAATGACTTTATAGATACATGTTCATCATATATCACCGATAGCTATAGGCTTATGAGATTGTGATTTATTATTATATTTGTGCAGCAGTATTATTTCATGGTACTTTTTGAGTCTAGTGCACAAAATGGGATTTCGGTGCAATTTTGTTCTTCATTTATAAAGTGTGTGTAAGTCTAAGTACAACTCAAATCGAAATACTTGTTTTACGTGGTCGATATTGATAATATTGCTTCCCATTGACTGGTCTAGTACGGAGTACAGACTTTCTTAGATACACAAATAAAACTGTTTCCACGGCCCTCTATTGCAACGCCTAATGGGACCAGCCAGATGGATTTTCACAATATTTACTAATAAGCTACAGCTACAGTCCATATGATTGTCTTGCTTAAATTAATAGTAGTATTAATTCTGAGTTGGGAAGGAACTAAATGTTCTAATAAATGGTAGAAGTGTGTTGAGATTGTCTGTGCACATTATATAGAATTTATAATTGGGTGGTCAGGCAGGTTTTGTCAGGAATTTTTCGTCACACATCTATACACTCACGTCTGGCTTATTTAGTTTAGAAACTATGAGAAAATGGATGTACTTGACTGCTCAGTCCTGCGCTGTCAGAGCAAAGAAATGTCGAATAAGAAGCAAAGATTGCAGAGACCTGTCAGATCCATCTATCTAGATACATTATAACACATACTTGGTGCTAAATTACCAAAGCCTTACAACTTACAGACTGCAGCTTCAAAAGAGACTTCAAAAAAGTCACTTTTTTGTTACCCCATTTTTCTTTGTTTACTTTGATAAGTATATCGTAGTGTATTTTATGTAAGTTGTAATAATTCTGATGGTTTAAGACTTCATGTTCATTTGGTGAGATTGGATTTGTAAAAGGTATGCTTACTAGAATAGTTCTTTCTAGGGTATCCCTTATGTCAGTTGAATTATTGAGAAATGAAATGACAAAATGTTCTGTACTAACAGTATGAACATAATTTTTAACTTTCCTTAAATGTTTTTTTCATGGCTTTATATAAAGCTATATTTATTGTGTAAAACACCACCAACACTTGTATAATTTTGTTTTTTTTAGACCTTCTAAGAAAATAAAATGTAAACACATATTACCATTATTTAGCCGGAAATTGTTGTGGTACAAAACATTTCATTTGATTTGTGTTTCGAATTAAATATTTACTCAAATAGAAGACATTTTAAGTGTCCCATTATACCATATCAGTGTACAATTTACTGAATTAATACAAGTACATTAAAAGTCATTGTTTTAATAAACCCAAATGTATAAAGAACCATGAAGAAAAAGAAATTACTTCCGTTTTACTTCATTCCGTTTTACTTTTATCAACTATCGAGATGTAACTGGAAAACATAGCATAATGAAGTAAATAATAATTCAGTATTAATAGATGCAGGATGCTTAAGCCTAAATTTGTTTCGACAAGGCTTGTCAACATGTTGACATATTAACATGTTTTTCTGAATTTATTTATTAAAAAGACTGCAAAGAACATGCCTTCATTTCATTAATTTCCTCTTTTCGTTATCTATAATATTGAAGCACTGAAGTCAAAGTAAGAAATCCAGGGTTTGATTGCCGGGGACACCCAGAGCTTTCTGAGCAGAGTTTGAGTTTTCTCCCAGTGTCTGCACACAGTGCACCTCCAATGTGTATTCATGAAAGGGGTCTCGGGGATCCTCCACAGAATTTTTTGTTAAAAAATTCAATGCCATTTTCTTCATTCTGGTGTAATTTAACAGATTGTTAAATATTTTTACCTAAAATCACACTAACAGGAATGACATCAGCGTCAAGAAATGGTGCAACATTAAAAAAAAAAAAATCAAATGCCATTGGTCAAGCAATAGAAGTTGTGGTATTGTGTTACTTTGTGAATAGGAGTACCTGACACTAGTACCTGAAATTAGGCTACATAAATATTTTCTGGGCACTCGCTGTATGCAATTTCACATAGAAACAAAAAATCTATATCATTAAATGATTTTGGCCTTGTTCTATTCACATTATAATTGTATATAATTATAATTAAAACACAGCATTTTGTACACAAACATTTAGTAACATATTCTTACATTCTATAAGTGTGAATGCTTATAGAACCCAAGCTCATGGTATGTTCTTAGCACTGAAACATCAAACAATGATTAGTCTTACCTGGGATAAGATCTTCCAGAAGAACAATGTGACATGTTACAACATTGGTTGGAATTAGCATGAGAAAAATTCATGTATTATCTTATTCCACAAATTTTGTCACCCAGGTGCACAAATGGCTCCAAATACTCACAACAACCTTCCAAAACCTTATTAAATCTCCTCTGGCTTGAGTAGCTATCAACTGTAGCAGGCTGTAAACAGTAATAGCTAATAATATTAAATGGTGGAATTCATCTGAGTTGATAGAGTTTTAGAAGCCAGTTTTCATGGAAAGGTGAGTGATGTCATAAGATGAACTGCTGTTCTATTCGGGATGCTTCAGAATTAAAGCATGACCTCGCCCCAAAACACTGCCGGGATGAGTCACAGAGCGTCAGCCAATCGGTAGCAAGGAGAAATGAATAACATTCTCAGATTAGCTACTTTTAAAATTCCTGTCTGAGTAGACATATTTTCTCTGCAGTTTTCAACTATGATTACATAACAGAAAAGCCATAAAATGGCCATTTCCACAAAATTCCAGGAGTTTCTGCAAACTATTGTTAGTTAAGGTGTAAGGGAAATTTTGCAAACTATAAACTGCAACTTTACTGCAGGCTTTATATAATGAGAGCAATGAAATCTGGGGCTAAACAATGCATTCTACAAGACACACATGGAGGTTGTTGGCATTTCTTTAATAAACATTTGCCAAATCAACAAAACATCTTGGTAAAAAAAAAAAAAGACTGCCGTTTCTCGTCTTCTTAAATGGGATTTAACTGGCCTCTTTTCATTTCGAGTCTCTTGTACAATGGCTGTAGGCAAGGGCTGGTGGAACTGGTGAGAAAATACAACTTTGTTTTCTTCGGTAGTTCAGTAGACATATTGATTGAAAACAGACTAGTTGAAAACAAGTGCTGTCAATCTTACAGGAGTTCTTTTTATAAAAGCCTCTCCCTTAAATAACCGACATAACCCATGACAACATTAGAAAAGATGAAAGGGGGGGGGGGTAGCAAGAAAGAAATATACGAAAAAACCCTATGTGACTTGGAATTGAACGTGTGCAGATACAGCACATCAATAATTACGACTTCACGTTTTATTGTTTCCCACTACTTTGTTCAGTAGTGCAAAACACCAATACTAATCTGTATTTACGCAATAAAAGGTGTCAACAAGGGACATTTTGTAAAACACTTACCTCAGCCGGTAAATGCACATCCAAAAAAGTCAAATTTCATTTGCAGACAGCAGTTGATTAGATTATGAAATTAAAAAGAGAGGTAAGGGATTTTTTTTTTAAGAACAAGAGGACAAAAAGGTCCCTCGTTTGTCATCCCACTAAGCCACATTCACTGCTCGGCAGGAGTTCCTCCCAGCATTCATTGTTGAATTAGATAGAAATGAAGTGTGCCATTGTGGGGCACTCAGTGCTGGCTTGATCCGTGGCAACTGCTGATCATATAAAATCTTAACAAAGAGGGGTGAGTCTGTCGCCTCCTACATATCAGAAAGGGAGTCCTCGCCCCCTTAGTGCTGCATTGTTCAAGTGGGGGACATACCCGAGTGGAAGAGGCGGGGCTCCAGTCTGCGAGGATGAGTTCCACACTTGGCCCGGAGGTGGAAGGGGCATGGGAGGGAGCGGTGCTCCTGGATCCTGGTTGTACAGATGAATACCAGTGGGATGTGGTGGGCCGTCTATAGGAATTTGGCTGTGATTGTACTCAAAACGATGGTCTTTATCTCCACTGAACACCATACTGCCACCAGGACCTGCAGAAACTCCACCAGCACTGCCCCCTGGTGGTCCTCTGTGAGCAAAGGTTACTGGGACAACTGGGGTACCATGGATGTGGGGGGGCATTCCGGATCCCATCATATGGCTGAGGTAGCTGTCCCCAAAGCCTGCAGGAGGAAATGGTGGAGGGGGAAGATGACTTCTGGGTGGGGGTGGGGGTGGTGGAGGTGGAGGAGGAGGAGGAGGATGATAGTCAGGTTCAGGTGGACGTGGCGGTTCCAGTGCTCCCGCAGAAGACAAAGATTTGGAGGAAAGACTCGGCAGGCTCGGCTGGCTCTCGTGAGCCTGTCGGTAGTCCAGGTCTGCACATGGTGGGGGTTCTGGTGGCTCTGGTGGTCTCTGATTAGGAGGGAGAATGGAAATTGGCTCTGGCGCTCGGCAGGATGATCTACTGTCATCAGTCACTGAGAAACAAAGGAACGAGTTAGCATTAAGCAAGAGGAAACTCACAGATCAGGAAAAACATTATAACCAATACTGTTTGGTAACCATTTTGCAGTCACATACAAAAATGTTTATACAAGCAATACATTCAATTACGCATTCATGTATCTAATCTTTCTGCAGTTTACATTTAAGTAACAGCATTTTTCACATTCCCTTATAGGCGCTTATACTGCGCTTACTGAGTATAAGAATAAAAGCTATAATAGATAAATATAAAATTATTACATCCAAAATAAGTCATATGTGTCATGTTCAATTGTATTGTGTTTGCAAAGTGCAGTAATAAAACAGGGGAAGCTATTCTGTGGGTGATAATATGTTTCCCCAATGAAGATCTTAGGTTATTTATTACACCTACTTGCATCCTATGATCAAAATTATTCACACAGAATATTTATTTATTCTCTTAAATATTTATTTATCTCTCTGTTTTAAAATGCTGCTGCTGCCGTGTTAATCAAAGTTCCATGTTGGGATGGACCAGTTTTATACGCCTTTATGAAGCTCATAAGCTCATCATAGACATATAAATAAAATTTGGTTTTCGGTGAGACCAACACACAGTGCACCACATGGAGACAAGAACACATCAGTATTGATAATAAACAACTTCTATAATCCCCAGATGTGGAAAATAATTTACCACATAAAATCTTGCTACAAAGTTCAGTTAAAGAGAAAAGTCTTACCTGGCGAAATGGGGCTAGGCTCAGGTGGCTGTTTTATCTCTGGTAAAATGGTGGATGTGGTAGTTCCCCCGCTAACTGAAGTGCTTCCTTCCACACACTCATTTCCAAGGGTTTCTGAACTTTGTTGAACCTTCAGTAACTGAGCAAGCAGCATGGTAACAGCCGTTTGTGTGGCTGTGACAGAGGCCTCTCCGTCGTGTTTGCCCTGCTGTGGGGTCGGTGGTGATGGAGGTTTCGGCATAGGTGGGGTTCGAGGCACCCCGACCACAGCTGAAGTTGGGAGTGGGGGTTTAGAAAGAGAAACGGGAGGCTCCTGAGGTCTCTCTGGGTCAGTGGCTCCAGGAACAAGAGCATTGGCAAGGTGCTGAAGGGTCTCGGGGTTCATGTTCAAACCCATGGCTTGGGTAAACTGAGCAGAACCGAGCGACGTACTTTTAGACTGGAGGAAGTTTAAAAGTACAGCCAATTGTTCCTTAGTCAGCTGAGAGTTGGAAGTTTTCAAGTCTGAAAAAGAGAGTAGGATTGTTAGTGCATAGTTTCAAATGAAGTATTTTAAAACAACAATTCAAAATTTATGAACGTTTTTGAATTCATAGAACAGTCTAATCGTTTCAATCATATTGGAGAAAAATTAATCACCTTGTTTATTTTAAATATTTGTTTCATCATATCACTGTAAATATGCTTTGTGACACCTGTTGTGAAAGTACATTTTACTGAATGTGTGTGTGTGTGTGTGTGTGTGTGTGTGTACGTGTGTGTGTGTGTGTGTGTTTGTGTGTCAGTTCTATTGAATAGCAAACTATTTCTCACAACAAACTTGCGCATAAATCATTAGACATTAATAAAATAAACAAAGGGTTGAATAAGGATGGGCACCTGGCATAACAAATGTGCAAAATCAATGAGGTCAGCTGTGGCAACACACAAGAACAGACCCTGTAATCGAGCAGGACAAAGGTCGAGGAAAGAACCTTAAAATAGCAAATAACAACACAAACTCTCAGACTGAGGAAGGCTCTTTTGTTCCAGCATTACTGGAACATTACTGTGGCTCTGTGCTTAATGCAGAGTCCTTGAAGCCATAATTGTAAAAATGGTGTAAAGGAAGAATAGCCAGCTCAGTAAATGTCGCCGACTTGGAACACTAATTACAGAAATTGATTGCTTTTGAGAATGAACAAGCACAACTACCCACTGGGTTTAGGCTATAGTAAAGACATTATAGGGACCAAAATTGGGGACTCAACATGGGAATAAAAATGCTCAACAAACATATCCTTCTGGTAATTTAGAGAATAAAAGCAAAACCTATGTTTTAAAAATCGATCAAGTTTTTATTGCAGTAGTGGAATTTTATCATATCTAAAACTACGGAGTTGAATTCAATATCCCTTTAGTGAAAACTGTAATCCCAGTAAAGATCCATTGAATATTGTTGATGATTAGGATAATATACAGATATAAGTAGAGTACATTATGAGAAAAGAATGCTTATCTTTGAGGGTTACAGTGATGATCGTGTATAGGGTTACCTAGCAGAGCAGCAATAGAGGCGCCGGGCCCCTTGGGAACTCCAGCAGCAGGGAAGCCCTGAGGCGTGTTACTGCGGCTATCGTCCAGTCCTAGCTCTTTTCGTGGGGCTTTTGGGGCAACTAGTTCCTCAGGCATCTGCTTTTGCCTGCGACGCTTCTTACTCCACAGTTCATGACAATCCTGCCACAAAGGAAGACTGAAGACACAAAGAGGGCAGATTTAACATCTAGCGGACTTAGATAGTTTGCAACAATTCAAGCCAAAAAGCATTTCATAGACAAGATTTAGAAGTAAAATATAAAGCCTATTTTATTAAAGCCTATTATTCAAAAAGCAATAAACATGTTTGTTGTCAAGAATATACGTGCATTCATTCCAAATTTTAGTAGCAAAATAATTGTGATTAATTTGCGATTAATTAATTACAGACCCTGTAATTAACTCGATTAAAATT
>JAOUQU010043269.1:0-17283 GCA_028566735.1 Ammoglanis amapaensis
TGTGTGTGTGTGTGTGTGTGTGTGTGTGTGTGTGTGTGTGTGTGTGTGTGTGTGTGTGTGTGTTTGTGTGTGTGTGAAAGTTATGCAGTAAAAAGGGTACAGGCTTGAATTCGGCAGCTCGTCATCTAGTTTAAACCACACCACTAACCTACATCCCTCGAGTCTCATGCAGACCTCTGAGACTGCAACTCTGCAAGCTCACGCACAGCATGTTTCATGTGGAAGCTTCTGTTCCTTCGTGGTTGTTAGATAGGGTTTCTGAAACTTTTTTTATTCTGCCACATCACTGTTTACATATACATGAACCTTGATATGTACTTGAATGGCAGCATTTAGTGTTACTTTCGGTGATGAATATTTGGTTAACATTAATATCTAAGAACTTTTTAATCACGGTTGTCTGACAGAATCAAATGAAATTATTCTGCAATGTCTACTTATATGACAAATTTAGAAAGTCAGGAATTAATGTAGAATGCTTATTATATCACTTTTTGACTAGCATTCTTCAAACAAATTGGCAAAAATGTTAACCACTAACTTTAGCTAGATCAATGCTGCAAAGCCGTGCTCGCGGTCTGACAGGATGCAATTTGGGCCACATGCGGTGACCTTTAAAATTATTTTTAAGGTCAATCTAAGTCACATGCAAGTGTCTAAATCTAAATAAATCTCTTTTTTGGCACTACAACTGCTTGAGTATTTAGAAATGTATATAATAATACAATAGATTATATACTAGTATTATATAATTATATACTTATATAGACTTATACATTTCTGTGTTTATACATATAAAAGGGAAATCCAAACATGCTTGCTAATCAAAAGTATTATAATTATTGTATTGTAATTGGTCTAAAAGAAATGTGATTGGAACAGTAGTCACAGGAAATGCTTTTGCCATGATGTCACAACAATGCACTAAATATGATAGGCAGTGCATGGATTCTTCTAAGAAAGTAGCAGAGAGGACAGACAGAGTCATAGATGAGCGTGGGAGGAAGGTGTGCAAAGTGGCGACCACACAAGACAACGTACTATAAGACTGTGGTGCTGTACACTATAACTTTAGTTAAACAGACAAAGAGCTGCAAATATGCACAGTAACTATAGGAACCCATATCCTCCAGTGTTCACTGTGGATGCTTCAAGCTTTTCATACCAGCAACATCCTAGGACTCATGCTGCAAGATCTGACCTGCCTCCAGTCCCGTGCTGGTCATTTCCCCCGGCCAGAGCTTATGCTAAGAGAAGTGGCTGTGGGAGCATGAAGTCTGCTGCAGTAACTTTGTTAGTTATGGTCCTGCTTACAGTGTTTGCAGCCTTAGGACTTATAGCCTACCAAATTATGACTCTCCAGACAGAGCTAATGGCACTTAAACAGGTAAGCCTTATCTATAAGTCTATCTATTTTTATTATCTTTCTTCCACACGTAGCCATTTTTATGTTTAACATAATGTCATGTCCAATAAATAAAAGAAAGAGTTGTATCACAACAATTTGACCTTATATGTGTCACCACACCTCATTAATTTGGCACAGAGTTTATGTTGGATGTCCTTCCTGACACAACATTCCTAGTTATTCATACTTGTGACCTGCTCTTTTGGGACTGATTTGTGCATCCTAGAGGCTCAGGTGTCACACAGCCAATCTGCAATGCCAAGACTTGAACCAGACTCAGTCGATAATGTCACTATTTTAACTGGCAGGTAACTTCATATTTGCACATGCTTATCATGACCTAAACTCATGACCTATAAAATAAATGTAGCACATAGCCAAAAGTAGACGGAAATCCGTCTATTATAGTATTTTGGCACATCTCTTGACAAGCACTGGCTCACAATCACTGTTCCAGTTTGGGCCCAAGGTTCAGTTGGGCTGAATTCCAAATATTAGGTATTTTCAGGAATTTCTCCACTTTTTGCTTCAAGCTTAAAGTCACAATCGAAAGCAAAATCTATGTTTTTAGTGTTGTAACCATACAATTTATATTTGATGTTTGTTCATTTATTAACATATTGCTGTGGTTGAAACAACTGATCACATTAATCTGGATGGATTTCCAAATTGTTTGTACATATAGTATTCATACAGCCTAATATTAGATGTGCAAATTTAGAAACTCTGCATAAAATGTTTACACAGTAAGCTATATTTTACATATGTAAACTATATACTCATTCATGTCCATGCTTCCATTGTTACTGTTTTCTCTCTCTGTTGCTGTTATACTGTCTGTATGTCATTTTCTATCACTATCTGTATGTAGCTGCAGTTGTCTAAGTTTGTCTACCACAATAAATGTTCACTTATCAAGTTACAACAGTGCAAGTCTGCTCATTTCCTTAATAGCTTATGCTATCTATTTGTGTACAGCAAAATGTCTGATATTCTGAAACATTGAATATTTTGTATGTTGTTATAAGAGATGTGAAGCTTAGAATTTAATTTCTTTACATGGTTATATGCAGCTCTGAAAATATAAGGTTATTTAAAAAAGTGTTGTCACCCGTCCAGCGGTACAGGATTTCCTCTTGAACCTGAGAGTGAACATCACTTTCATTTGAACTCTAACCAACAGAGCATCATGTGCTCAAACAATTTTTTTAATTGAAACTATGTATGTTGAAACATGCATACATAAATGTTAGTGAAATATTCATATGCATATTGATATATTGTGTATATGTAAAGAAAAAACACTATAGAAATTAATTACCATTTTGGTCGCCACAGGTTAAAGGAAGTGAGATCCAAAGCAGTAAAAGCATAACGCCTGAAAAGCTCATTGGTGAGTTATGTATATTGTATAAGTGATTTATTTAGTTTTTAGTGCATTTTGTTGATATTAGTGACCATTGAAAATATGATTTGTTTTATTTTATGATTTTTGCAGGACACCAAGAAATCAAAGAGAGCAAACATATGCAGGCTGCACATCTAACTGGTAAACACTATCTACTAAATCTAACTTCAGTAATTGAACTGACAATTAGTTTTATTTATAAGATAATTTAAAAAAATAAGAGTAAGGTTGAATAAACCTGATCATTTATTATGTCTGCTAATAATGTTTTCCTTTCTGAATTAATTTAGGACGAAGCCAGGAAACAAGCTCAAAGACGCTGAAGTGGGAGACAAGGCGAGGCCGTGCTTTCACAGATGGCATTCTGTACAGTAATGGTGGATTACTAGTGAATGAAACTGGCCTTTTCTTTGTCTACTCACATGTGGAGTTCCTTTTTAATGACTGCAAATCTAGGGAATCTCTTTCTCACACCGTCTACATCAAGAGAGAAAATCGACCATTTACACTTATGGAAAATTACAGAGAAGGTTTCTGCAATGTTGGGAGAAATGAAATGTGGAGTGCTGGAAGCAACCTCGGCTCAATGCAACATCTCCATAAGGATGATTGGGTTTTTGTCAATGTGTCACGACCAGACCTGCTCAGTTCAAACCACCATAGTAATTATTTTGGGCTTTTTAAACTCCCATAAATATTGTGAATCTTGTTAGAAGGAAGATGTGAAATGAATGTAATAGATGAACACTAATATGCTCATGTTTGAAGGTGAAGTTACAGAAGTGTTATTTATTTTATTGTGTTAAATATTTGCGCATGGGCATCATGTATGAAAGCTATATCATGATGAATTAGTCACATTGACTTTAAGTAAGGTCCATGTTATTTTACTTTGAATTAAATAGAAATATTATTTCAGTGAATGGCTTGTTATTGAATATTATAACATTTTCTATTCTTTGTGTTGTCTGAAACTTAACAGTAAGTATAGGAATTTCATGATTATCATCAGTAATCCAAGACCATCTGATTGTGTGGAATAAGGCATAGCAGCTACTTGATGTTATTATGATATGTAGCATTGAACATTTGTGTATCATGTTTAAAAATCTTTTTTTGTGCAACAATTAATATTTACACTGACCTTGTTGTTGAGTGTTCCTAGTCTGCAGTGATCAGTCTCTGTATATACATTTCTGTATGTGGAGTAAAAAGACTGTAAGGAAATCACACTTATGCTGGTAAGACGTGTTGATGAGAATGCAATTTAGGGAAAAAAAGAGTTTCACAGCTCTCCACAATACAATGGAAAATAGAAATAAACAGAACAATAAATAAAACAAGCAAAAACAATAAATCTGAAATTGAGTGATTGCGGACCCTGACGATATTTGTCTGCACCTTTGACCAGCGCCATCCCTTTGATGCACTTTGATTGATTATGTGATTCATAATCCAAATTCCTGTTCTCTTCTACCGTATCGAATTATCCTTATGAATCCATTGTGAGAAAGTGTAATGTGTATCTATTAGCAATTTTAGACAATTTGTTTGTAGTAGTTGATGTAGAGCAATGCATACTCCCATTCATCAAGTCTAGATCAACCTAAGAGCTAATCTGTTTGATTTGATAAATTTTATATATTAGCTCACTATACGTGAATTCATTTGTTTCAAAGGTTCTGACAATTGGCCCAATTTACCTAATCAGATTGGCATGGCACCCAGGAGACATGTATACTTTCTGGAGTTGTTAACTGAGTGTGCATAAATGACAATATTCAAGAAGGCATTTTATTGACAATAAAATACATAGACAAAGATATCAATATATTTTAATCACATAGTGATAGCAAATAATACGTTAAGGAAAATGACTTGCTAATGACCTCAGATGTGCACATAGTTAGATTCAACACGTATGCTCAAAGTAGGCAGGTGTAACCGTGGGCTGGTACTGGAAAAGCTAGAGGGAAGTATGTAAAACCTTTAGATTAACATAAATTCCATATCAGTTTAGTTTGGGTATTGTACATTATGATTATGAATTAAATTATGAACAGTTTGAAGATTCATTCAAAACAGTAATATGTATGTGCCCACAGTGAGGTGTTAAATACCCTATTTGGACTCAAAGTTAATTCTGCAAAGTTGCAGTTTCATTCCTCGTCATTTCTGCAAAGACCCTCATCCTGGCTTCATCAGCCATCAAATGTCTGCAGAAATGCACTTTCAGTTGCTGCCTCACATGTTAAGATTACTGTTGGTGACACAGAACACTCTGTGCTTTTACTGTTTCCTTCCGGTATTATACTTTGGGTTTAGGGGCAAAAGAGTAATGTTAAAAATAGAAATCAATCCCAAATGTAGTTATTTGTCACATTAGTAAATAATGTGAATACTATTGTAAATATAGTAAATAATCTAGAAATTAGTAAATGTACTTTTACTGAAAATGCAAATATGCAAAATTGCTAAAATATAGAAGTACTTAGGTAAAGGTTTTTCTAGCTGAATGTTTATGACACTAACATATTACCCAAAATCTAACGTGCTGACCCAGCATGTATTACATTGTGCAAAAAGAGAATACAGAGAAATACAGTATATACATATAGAAAATGAAACGGTTCCAAGTATACAGCAAGCATTTTAGAAATGACTGTGCTCCTCTATAGATAGTAAGGCAACAGATAGCGTTATAGATAATGGTAATTGAGTTTTTGTGAAAACATTCATACCCCTTGAATTTTTTCCCTATTTCCCCCCATACTGTAGCTATTTATCCCCTTATATGTTTGCATGTTTTAAATATATACTGTGACCAATTGGTCAATAGACAACAAGTCAATAGACTGTGATTAATGTGTAATTTATTCAAGTATAGTAAAGCTGATCTGTGAAGGGCTAGGAGGATAGTTAGAGAACATGATTGATCAAACAATATAATAGAAACCAAGGAACACACCCGACAGGTCAGAGATAAAGTTGTGGAGAAGTGTAAAGCAGGGCTGGAAGGTTGGCTTATAGAACAATTATCCAAAACTCTAAACATCTCACTGTCAAAAGCACTGGTCAATCCATCGCCTGAAAATGGGAGGAGTATGTCACATGTCACAAGTTCCAAAAAACATGGCCGTCCACTTCAATTGACTCAGACAGCAGTACAAATTGCATCAAACATTTTTTCTTGAATGTGACTTCACTTACTTGAGCGTGGTTTCACTTACTTTCCACCGGTAAGTTAAAAGGAAATAAGTCCCCCCCCCTACACACACACACACACACACACACACACATATTTATACTTATCTATCTTTGTTCAAACTGACTGACGTTGACTGACATCTCCAATGTGTTTCTACTACACATGAAGCTTTTTGAGGAAGTTACTTGATAGTTTTAACAATAATTATTTTATAGTATCACTTTTTTCACAATCACAGTTGTACTTACAAAATAAATGAATATTTAAATAAGTGTAATGTGGTAAGAACAGAAAACTAAATGAATAATATTCAGAAGAATTATATACAGAACTAGAAGTCTACAAAATATCTTAGTGGCACCATGTAGAGGTCACCTAAGAATATCAGTGACTAAAACTATCTGCAACTAAACTACAAGAACAAATGCAGAAATACATTGTCATTTACAATATGACCTAAGTATGAACCAAATAATGGACAACTTGGAGATTCTTGTTGAATCTTCTTGAAAATCAGATTTCAAATGTCGTTTAACACAGAAAAACACATGCAAGTCTGAAGCAGTGTTTTTCCGAAGCATTAAAGTGACTGAAAACAAAGTGTGTGGTTTACATTCTAAAGAGTATTATCAGTTTGGGACTTTGGTGACATCTGGCCTTTTTGGTATTACCAGAAAGTCCAGTTTCTGCTCTTTTGCTCAATATGTAGGTAGACGATATAGAGATATAATTTCGCATGAGCACTGACGCTGTGGTTGTGATGTTTTGGGTGATTATCTTGCAATGATAAGAGCTAGCAGAGAGAACGAGTCTTATTGCTCCAAATTAATAAAGGTAACACAAGTCTTTAGTTGATGTGGTTTAGTCTTCAGTTTGTTAACTCGAGACAGACTTATTTTTGTATTGTTAATGGCTGTTGTGTGTTACACTGTTTCTTTTTAATGTTAATAGCATGCTTATAATGTGTCATGCTTATAAGCATGTTGTCATGTCCAACATGCTTATGTTAAATAGGTGATTGTATGTATGTTAGGGATCTGATACACCCATGTGTTCCTAAAGCCATCACACAAAGTATAATGTTGAAAAGGATCAAAAGATAATACAAATTATTGCAATATAATATAGTAATAAAATATTATGCAAACTAAAAGTGATTAAGTTGTTGGAGAGTTTGAGCTCGTGGTACACAGTTCTTGGCTGTATGTGGAAACCAGAAACTCACACATCCTTGTCAGATGCTGGATGCCGCCATTGTTGGGGGATTGCTCTCTTGCATGTGTCTGCCCGGCTATTAGAGGAATTTTTCAGCAAGATCACTTGTCTTCCAACACTCAGACTGGCATCCTGCTTCAGCACACATCCAATGTGTCACTGGTAACATCATTAAAACAAAGTGAAAGCGTTGAGTGGATGTTCATCTTCTCTGGCCTTACAGATGGTATATGCCCCCTCCCAGCAATAAAATAGCCCTACATAATGCACAATCATTGTATGATACAATAATATACAGTTTAATAAGGCCTGTCCCCAGATTACACCTACCTGGAAAAAGCAAGGGATACTAGTTGTGGAGGAAGCTTGGCAGTTATTTATAACTCAGACCAGCAATTGTCACTTTTTCCTCTGCCCAAGATCTCTACATTGAAAGCCTCTTGTACAGAAGCATGTCAAAAACCCATACAACAACATTACTTATCTACATTCCCTTTCCCAAACCTAACCCAGGGTTTATCACAGAAATACAGATGTTGACATCCCTTTGTGCAACAACATCCAATTTTATCATACGTGGAGATTTTAAGAATCTCTACATGTTCTTTAGATTCAATTTTAACACTATTAATAAACGCAAACAAACATTAGAGACAGTTGTTACTAATGACCTGTTGATGACTGTCAACAGTTTCGATTATTTTAACTTCACAAATAAAATAAGATAATCAACTGATCAACTTTATAAAAAAAACAATGAGTAATATGATGTTTTCAGTTCCACTATGCGAAGTACATCTGAGGAATGATCATCAGGGATAGAGGATCTGGGTCTGGATTTGTTAAATTTTATCACTGAGAATGTCTGTTCACAGATGTAGGTAAATTCAACGGTGACTGGAATCCTTTGATCATGTCTTCTCAAGTGTGGAAAGAGGTTTCCCGTCTTTGAGTGAAGAGTAAAACTCAAGAAGTGAGACTGATCTAAAGTGCTCTGTCAGAAGTCTGGTGTCAGACTGCAGGTTAATGGGTTCCTTCTGAAGGAAGTGCATGCATTATCCACACTGCAGGTAAAGATAGATGAAACTGTGTGTGCAGCACGAACAACGGCTAAATGGGTTTTGGTCACAGGGATCTGTAGCCATGCTGACTGCAGTGCATCCCATAGCTGCTTGTGTTGTGTACAGGAGGATACAGGAAGATCATGGCAATCAAGGTAGTTTCACAGGTTCTCAAGTGAAATTAGGGGGTCAGGGTAGTATTAAAAAGTCTTGGTCATGCTTTCTCGCCATGTGACATGTTACATTGTCTTGTTGGCAAATTTCATCTTCCCCAGAAAAGAGAGCGAGTCAGATTGAATGGGTATCCATGACCTGATTCATACCCACATTATGTTATAAACCCACCAAGTCAGCTTATGAATCATGAACATTATGTGTTTGTAATAATTTGGCTTGATGATGTATGATAAAAAAAATGGTTCTTGTACTTGTATTGGAAAATAATTAGACTACCAGCACAGCCTGAATGTTATCTCCTGATGCTATAATTAGTGATAAGAACAGTGTCTAAATGCAAATCAGCCAAGATAGATATGAAGAGTAAGAAGAGAGTTCTTGTCTGTGGCCACCACTTAATCAATGTGAGATGTCTAGCTAATGTATTTACTGTGCATTTAGTGCATTTACTAACTTTTATTTGTACCAAAGCAGATGACATCAATGCACAATCACTTTTGTGTCATAATTCCACTCTGATACAATTCTCGGAACTCTACGATTATGGTGACAATGAAGATATAGGAAGGGTCTGAGGTTTTCACTATTGTCTCAGTCATATTTGGGAACCCACCTAGCAAAACTGAAACTGTCATGGAAAAAAATGTCTACAAAACCAATACTGAAAATGTCAGAAGCAGCCAAACTGATGCAATGATAAAATAGATGATGTGCTGAGTAAGCATTTGCGTAAACATGTGCAGTATAATACTGTTTATAATACTGTTTAATTGCTTTTATTTAATACTTTTAATTGCTTTTTCTCACACCATTTCAATGGAAATAGCTGCAGTTGCTATTCACTACATTTTCAAAAGAAGCCAGTTACTTTATCTTTACATTAAATAAATGTTTGTTAATCTCCTAAATTAGATTTCTATATTGCAGGGGTTGCAAACCCATGCATAAGCAAATAAAACATGAACATTTTTGTATGTCTTTTGGGGTATTACTGCTAATAAGAACCTCAAACAGAGAAACAATGGCAGGACACGCGGTATGATGTGATTATAAATCATACAGACCAGGACCCCGGTGCCCTCTAGTTCTACCAAACCCACCGAACAAACAGGACCATTTAGACCAGCACCCCAATGCCCTATGGTTTTCCCAGCCCCACCAAACCATCAAATACCAAGAAGTTCAGAAGCAAACTTACAGCAACCAACCCACTCCTTAGAAATGCATTAAAACTACTCTGAAGCAATGAAAGATCAACACAACACCACAGGATGGAGGAGATCAGACAACGGCTTCAATACATCAAACAATAGACAAAAAATATCTAAATAATACAAACGTGTATGCACAGATATACAGTAATAGATATACTGATTTAATGGATAAACAACCTTTTATTTTTATTTATTTTATCACATTTTGATGACCAATCATACACAAATCTTGACCTTTTTTCAGATTCAAAAGATAAAACACTGATTTCCACACACACATTTAAAAACATGACATAGTTCTACAGAAAACATGGCGCAAAGCTGACACAATCACTGTCAAAATGAATATAAGAATATATATTATATAAGAATATAATATAAATTATTTTGCACAGGGAAACAGATTCCTAAGTAACAACCAAATTCTAAATACTATTTCCAACCCAGACCACATAAAATTAGAATTACGGTTATGATTATAAATAGAAGTGGTAAAGACCTTCTGCAGCTCTGTTGAAGTTTAAGTCTGTATATAGTTAGGGTTTAACATGTGGGAACTCTTTTGGAAAGTAAATGTTTTTGTTTACCCTTTGTTAATACAAGTACAGTATAACCCTACACTATATGATCACAGTTTTAAATAATTTTCCCTCAGTGCATTTACTGTTAAAACTTTAAAACCGCTGTCTAATCACTGCCAGATTACTGTGTTTATCGAAAACTTTCTGGATTTTATGTACAATCAAAGTAAAAGATGGAAGCAGGCAGTACAAACATTAAGCTGATCTTTAATAAACTAAAATTTAATCCAATTCAAAGCATAAAGATACAAAAAATAACAGTTGATTTCAAAACCACTGTAAAAATAAACGGTCAAAAAAGAAAAGAAAAAACACAAACATCCAACCAACAGTAACATCTGACTTCTACACATTCTTTACCAGATTTCATTGCACTAATAGCAGCACTTCCACTTTTTATTCTTAGCTGTACATTAGTTGCACCCCCCACCCCCCAACACACACAAACACAACCCTTCACCAGGTCAGGGACAGGTAACCATGTCACACACACACACACACACACACACACACACACACACACACACACACACACACACACACACACACTCGCACACGCGCACGCACGCACATTTATTTATAAACTTTATTCAGTTTTGTTGTTACTAATTCCAAACTGCAAAACTATTTAATTGTAATTTAGTTTGTATGTTATTGTTTTGTATCTATATATATTTTTAAATATTTAATAAAAAACACTTTTGACTGTTTGTAGTATTTTTTCTATACCCGAGCTTTGGCAATATCTATATTTTTCATGTCAGTAACTTATTTTGAGTGCTTTTGAAATTCAGGGTTTCTGCCGCCCTCTGGTGGTCAATTTCTTTTAAGCAAGTAACCCTAAACATTGCATTGATTTTTCTTGATTAATAGAAGGATTTAAATTTTACATTAATTGTTTTAGCACTGCTTCATCCTGGTCAAGGACACAGGGAGGACACTGTACTTCACTGTGCCATGGATCGAAAGACCACAAATTCTGAGTGGCACAGCGGACATGATCATGTCCTTTGCACATCCTGGAAATCCTTTTATTCAACACAAAACTTGGAGTATAAAATATTTTTAATAACTATGTTAAATGCCTAGTGAATGTACTAATTAAATGCTTTTGTCCATAATTTTCATAATTTCAATCATCATAATCTTGTTTCATTTGTCAACTTTGTAATCCAAATTATAACATTTAAAAATGCTTGTGTATGGTCTGTGTATGTAAGTGTGTGTGCACTTGGGCTGCATGTTAACTTCATGTTAAAGTAATTGACGAGTTGCAAGTTTATGGACTATGTGAGGAAAATAGAGCACCCCAATTAAATCCATGTGGTCACAAAGGGAATTTGACAAATAAAGCCATGTCTTCTGTCCCACCTACATTTGTCTGTGCTAATATTGTATTTGTATTATTGTATGGCTTCACACAGACGTAATATGTATCAAATACTGAATAAACTGTAAAATCTGTTTGCTCAGTCTAAATATTTGTCGTACATTGTTTGACAGACCAAAGAGCTGACAGGTGTAAAGATAGGTACAGTAGTAAAATAATAAGAAATGTAGAAATTGTAGATGTTTGACTAGCCTGTAAAGTGCTTTAAACATTTCAACACTTTTTAAAGCATTCATTGAGTTCTCATTTGAAGTTACTCATATATAATCATTAATTTACTTATCACATAATAAATGAAACACATAAAATGAATATAATGAATGTTTTTGTTTCTTATATTTTTTCATAAATCTGAAGCAAAAACACTGATAGAGAGCTGAAAGGTCCCTAGCATGATATACAGTGTTTGAAAATAAATGAAAAAATTATAAACTATTTGCCTTTTTTATTTTCTTTGTCTGAAATGTGTAAAAAGAAGTTTTCACTGAAAACCACATAGACTTTATACGTGCATTTTAAACCTCCATTCCGAGGTGTCAGTGGAACATTAAATGGAAACATTGAATGTAAATATAAAAAGACCTCAGTTGCATAATAATTATTGCATGAAAGTGTGTGTATATGTGAAAGACTGGGACATTCTAAAAAGCTCATTTGCATATGTGATTGTGATTTGATGCCACTGTTGCAATTTTGTATTTACCAGTTAGTTTTATTACAAGAGAGTGAGTCAGGGTGAAGAGTTGTCAGTGTTTTTAGTGTTTCTAAAATGTTGTGAAAATTTTGAAATGTGAAAAAAACCTTGCTTACCTTACAGGTAGGAAGGTAATTACATTAGGTTTAGCCAAGCTCTGCCCATAGAACTAAAAGGCCATACGCATTAGCTATTAGATTCTATCAACAGGGCTTTGGGGATGCTACGCACCTTTTAAACCTAGCAGCTTACTGATGAACAAACATCTAAATACTTCTGAGGGATATACCTAAAAGATTTTAATCTTAGGGGTGTTTAAACTGAAAGGGGTTAAAACATACAAGTAAACCCATAAAAAGAGCATGTATAGGGTTGACTTAAAAATAGTATTGAATTATTATCCATTTTCGACAAAACAATTATATGTTCAGCATTTTGTGGGCTGTAGTGGGCCAATTCCTGCATAAAAAGCGCCTTCTTCATTTGAGTTTGTTGACTAGTGTGCTTGGTCTGATACTCCTGACACGTTTGTGAAGATGCAACACATTGAACTTGTCACATGGGGGCAGTCATGTTTATTTATTTTATATTAATTGTTACTTTTAATAATATTTCAATGAATTGAACAGTTGCCAAGTAGCATACTTTGCAGTATTAATTCAGTGACCTGCTAAAAATACATACAATGGGGAACAGAAAATAGGAATGTATGATAATGCTTGTTAAATATAGACAGACAGACAGACAGACAGACAGACAGACAGGTAGGTGGATAGGTCGGTCGGTCGGTCGGTCGGTCGGTCGGTCGGTAGGTAGGTAGGCAGGCAGGCAGGCAGGCAGGCAGGCAGGCAGGCAGGCAGGCAGGTAGGTAGGTAGATACTTTATTAATCCCGAAGGAAATTAAGGCCTCAGTAGTAATTTACATAAATCAAGACAAACAGTAGTAAGTAATAGTACAGAGTACAGAGATTTACATTATACACACATATAAAAAATGAAATAAAAAAATGTGCAGATTTGTGTAAATAAAGTGCGGATGTGCTGTTAGTGCCTGTGCACATGAGTGCCCACAATGTGAACACATGTGCTCACCCACATTTACATAATATAGACGACACATTCCTGTTACATTCAGTCCTCAGTTCTTCCTCGCCCCATCCGCGTATAGAACAGAATAATACCTTTATCAGCCATATGTGGAAAGCACTGGGCAGTGATGGCTAGTGATTAAGACATTAAAAGGTTTCTGGCTCAGAACTACTACCACTATCAAGAACCACTTACCACTGTTGGGTCCCTTAGCAAGGCCCTTAACCCTAAATGGCTGGAAATAGTGTTCTATTGTACTGTAAGTCACTTTAAATAAAGGCATCTGTAAAATTCTAAAAATGTCATGAGAATGCACCCTGGCTAAGTAAGTAGCACTGTAGCAGTAAGAAAGTCCTGGGTTTGATTCCCAGACGGGGCAGTCTGGGTACATTCAGTGTTCTCTTGGTGCCTGCATGGGTTTACTCTGGTTGCTCCGGTTTCCTCCCACAGTCCACAAACATGCAGTCCGATAATTGTCCATGGCTGTGTTTGGTGTAAACTTGTGTAAAGAGTGTAATTTGTGTAATGAGTAACCATTACATGTTTTGAATGTAACCATAACCAGTGTAAAACATGACAGCAATTCTAATAAACAAACAGGTGCGATGAGTTCTTATATGTTTGTTGTGAAAAACAGGAGACAAAGCAGGGGCAGCAATTGTATGGCATAAATTGCTATATACACTGTGTTCACTTGTTGCCTCCAAACAGTCAACAACTTTGTCAAGCTTTAATTGCATTATTATGCATCTTTCATCAAAGTCTTCCACATAATATTTTTTTAAACAAGTGTATTCAATGACTTTATGTCATGTATTCAAGGACCTACTGATCTGCATTAAAAGAAGAAATAGAATGCATATAAAATCATAAACACCACTGAAGTCAAATGTCCCAAACATTATAGAGCCTTCAAATGTGAAGCCCTGAAAGGGAACATACTTTTAACTTTTACTTCTTAGTCAAATCAAATGTCTGCTTTCATTAATATCTGGAACATCATCTTCAACATTTTGCAAACACTTTTACCCAAAGCCATTTATAGTGTACTCTAAGAAATTGAGGTTTAAGGGTCATGAGTAAGCAGCAATCTTCTGATTGCCAGTCAACTATTTTAATTACCAAGCTACAACGGGTTTCCTTACAGATACTGGAACTGCCGTAAGCTAGAGTTTTAGAGAGCGTATGAAACAAAAACTAATTTTGCTTTAGCTCATTATTTAAAAACATTTAAATAAATTATGAGTTTGTTATTTTATTTGTTTTTCCCATTATTATTTTTGTAACTTATTATTATTGTAAAAAGTGTATTGTTGTTTATCTACAAAGTTTTATGTTTTTGTTAAAGAATTTATCTAAGCTAGTAATTAGTTTATAGAAATTCACTACATTTTGTTTTTATTAACTTTAAATGGTCATTTCTATGTTTTATCTGTTAATAGGACATTTATTACAAATAATTTATAACACATCTTTGTCTGTTTTATATACCATTTAAATGCTTAGTCGTGTTTTTCGTGAGGATTCTCTCTGTAATTTTAAGGTAGTTTTTCCTAGTCACTGTTGCTTTTGGCTCGGTCAACAAGAGTAATGGTCTGTTCTGTTTATCCTGGATAAATAAGTTTTTTTTAGCATTAAGTTACTTTGAGACAATGATATATCATTTATCCATCACATTTGTGCACATATTTGTCATCGGTCATTCATGGATATTTCTATCTTTATCTTAACTGTTACACTACTACTGTGTGGGTTTTTCTACCCTGTGTGTACCTTCCCGTGAAGATTCCCATGATGCTACTGATTTTTGTATATAAAATACATTTTAGTTCACAAGGCCTACTGCATAAGTTACCGAATGGATTGCATGTTATTTCCAAAAACTGTAATATGGTGTCAGATTTGTGACATTATTAGGTTTTAAAAGATCACAACACAAATTAGTCATTTGTAAACTAGAAGCAGAACTAATAAACTTTTAGACATGGAAGTAAACTGTACCATTGCATCTCTCTGGGGTAGTACCTGCAAAAGTTGTTTTTCACACAATTAATTTGATTAAACAGAAATATTAGGGTGTTTTGTTCAGTGCAGAAAAACTTACAAAAAACATTTTGGTATTTTATAAAGACAAATTTAGAAACTAAAAAAACGTATTTAGGGTTAAGTTTGGTTATGCTCTTCCGAACAGTGTCGGATATGTATAGCTTGTTGACATGTTGTTATGGGTTTGCAAGGAACCTCAAAGACAAACACCACAGCCACAGACACAAGTTGTCACAAATGTAAGGTTTAAGGTGTATTGAAAGCAATGTAGGTTTATGAACTGAACTGTAGTGAATATACAAATGCACTTGGGGATTCTTGGGGAACAGTGAAGGTCATGGTCCCGGGGTGGACGTGGGAGGCCGGGGAAGCTGTTGGTTCTGGATTGTGGCACTGGTTGTAGCTCTTGAAAGCCAGATAAGCAGGCAAATAAGGATCACATTGCCTGGTATTAGCACTGCTTACCTCTAACAAATGTTACATTGTCCTCTTGAAAGAATCTATCTGCAGTGTAGACAATGTTGCATGGCTGTATCTTATCTGCAAGGATGGATTCACAAGCACATTTTGAAGTACTTCAATAATGTAAGAAATATTTTGCCTTGTATATGTTTAAGTAGTGGTGCACATACTTTAAACATGCCAAAAGGCTCTGCAACAACAAGGCAGAAGAGCTGCATGTGCACCATGGGCTCCAGAGTTGTGGTTTGCTGATTCCTGTTCTAAAAACTTCCCAGATCCACCAAAAAGAAAGATACCATAATAATCTCTATATATAAATATATATAAAAAATAAATAAACATAATAAAGTAATAAAATTAAATGTGTTAAAAATGTATTTCCTCTAACATATCATACCAAACAGATCAATTTGTCCTTCAATGTGAAGCTTCATTTTTGGGTGAAAGATTTAACAACAGACAAGACCAGACATATCAGGGCATATATTTATATGTTTGTGTCACAAAGGGCACTACATGCATTATCAGGTCTCAGTTACAGACATGTGAAAAGAAAACAGGATGGAAATGAGTCAGATGGGGGAGTCCCATCGAGTGGGAGAGAGTGGTCCCTGTATCAATAGCAGTAGCCACCCCCTCTAACTTTGTTAGCATCACTAACGACAATCAGGTTACTAAGGTTATGACACCCACTTGTTTTTGGAAAAACTCTCTGGTTCCCAACAACTTAAGCCCCTACACATAGATGGGGCTTCCTTTCCATAATAGTGGTTGTTTGCCTAGCTGTTAGTTTCCTTTGGTATGATAACCAGTGCAGGTCCATAATGACTAAGCAACCTAAAAAATGGCCCAGATTGAGACCAGAAATGGTTGATCGAAACATCAGTGCATGATATCAGCTTGAAAATCTTACAATAGATTTTTATTTTATTATTATTATTATATTATGCATCGTCCACTGTTTCCTTTGGTGTTGTTGGTGGTGTTACAGTGTGGGCAGGTTTGGGCATGGTTTAGTGACAAGCCCATACTACTTGTATAACAACATTAATTGAATCATTGTGCAACATGAAAAATACAGGGTGAAAATGTTTTAATCTAGGGATGCTTGCATCCATGGTTGCCAGATTGCAGATTACAAGAGTTATTTCTAACTAAAAAACAATCCTAAAACTTCTGTGTTTTTAATTATGCAACAACAACGAAGTTTGACTTACAGACTTTGTCGATTATGTCTACTAATAGTAGCTTTATGGCGGCACGGTGGCTGAGTGGTTCAGCACTGTCGCCTCACAGCAAGAAGTCCCGGGTTCGATCCCCGGGTCGGGCT